>VYZP01043632.1:196953-246034 GCA_013400635.1 Hypocryptadius cinnamomeus
CGCCCGCACCCTCGCCCCCGCCGCTGCCGGGAGCGCTGCCGGGGGCGGCGCCCGCCGGGGGCGCCCCCATCGTGAAGTTGCGGATGGTGGAAAGCGGCGTGAGGGGCGGCGGGACGCGGAGCGAGTCGAGGGGGCAGGGGAAAGGCTTGCGGTCGGGGCCGGCGTGGAGCTCCCGCTGGCACTGAGGCGGCGGGAAGAAGCCGCCGTACTCGGGGATCATGGTGAAGAGCCCGCCGTCGGCCGCCGCCGCCTTCGGTGAGGGGTAGGAGGGCGGCGGGGGAAAAGGCAGTGCCCCGCCGCCGGCAGCGGGCAGGAAAGCCGAGGAGGGGTCTTGCGGGTACAGGTCACCGCAGCCCGAGTAGGGCGGCGGCGGAGGCGAGTAGAGATGCTCCAGGTCGGCTGGCTGGCCCTGTGCCATGGTGCAGCCGAGGGCCCCGGCCAGCGGGTTGGGGGAGGTGGCGGAGGCGGCGGTGGCCGAGGAGGCGGCGGAGGAGGCGGAGGAGGCGGCGGAGGAGGCGGCGGAGGAGGGCGTGCTGACCCCCTGCAGGATCCCCGCGCTCACGATGTTGATGATGCCCTCGGGGTAGCAACCGGCGCCAGGGTACTGCGGGTCGATGGAGAATTTGCCCATGTAGGTGAAGGTCTGATTGCGGGAGGCCGGGGCATTGGGAGCGAAGCCGCCACCGTACGGCAGGTCCAGGGCCCGCTTGTCGCCCATGTCCACGTTGATCATGCCGTCTGGGGGGGCAAGGAGCAGGTCAGCCCTCCGCGCCGCCACCCGCCGGACGACCGGCACCGGTCCCAGCCACCGCCCGCCCCGGCCCAGCGCGGGGCTGCGGCGCGCACATGTTGCGCTCTGGATGCAGGGGGGCTCCGCGCCGACTGCAACTTTCCCCCCCGAACTGGGTGCGGAGGTAGGGCTGCCGCGAAGGGGCGGCGGGGACCCGGCCGGGCGGCGGGAGAGCCCCGGGGAGGGTCCCGGCGCCCCGTCCCAGTCTGACCCCCGCCCGCCGCCCCGAGTCTCCGCCGCCCCGCCGCTCTCCGCGGGCGGCCCGGCCCGCACCTGCGAGGGCTCCGCTTACCTCCTGCCACACCGCTCATCTGGTCGAACGGCCCTGCCAGGTCGGCATTGGGGAAGATCGCGACCGAAGTTGGCAGCGCGGCGGAGATGTCATCCGCCGGGTAAATGCCCTCGGGGAGCTGGTGCACGAACCCACCGAGGGTCACCGGGATCTNGCGGGGCCCTTGTCCTAAAAAGGCGAGGATCCGGCCCCGCCCCGCCTGCCCTTTTAGGGCTTGTTCCGGAAAATTTTTAAAAGGTTCGGAAAAGCAGAGGAGGTCCCGGGGCCGCCCCGCCAGACCCCGCTCACTTTCTCAGCAGCCTGTAACCGCAAACCGGCGGCGGGTCAGAAAACAGCCGCATTCACGGAATAGAGCTTCTCCTTTGTCAAACAAAAAGTAATTTAAAAATTTTTTTTTTTTTTTTCTGAATTACGGGTGGAAAGAGCCGCCGAACAGGGCGACTCGGCGGCGCTGCTTGTTTTGGAAAGTGTCTGATCTATATATACCGTCGCGAAAACGGAACCGCCTGCTCCGCCGTCGCTGGGTTGTTATTGTATCGACGGGCACAAGCGAGGACGGGACGGGGAGGGGGGACAGCAGTGCCCCCCCCGCTGCCCCACCTCGTTCCGTTCTGACCCTACCGCTCCCGCTTTGCTCAGTTCAGCCCCGTGCTCCCACAGTTTCCATCCTCAGTAACATTTCCACTGCCGCTTTTGCTTTATTTCTCCATGATCTCCTCCATAACGAGGGTATCAAACCAAAGAGTGCTTAAATTCTGGCTTTTTTTTTTTTTCTCCAAAGTACTAAAAATAACCTCCCTTGTGCCTCCCTTCCCAGGAGAAGCCAATCTTTCATATGCTGTTCCCAAGCTTAGAGCTTGCAGCCCCTACATCTTCTTGCTGATGAGGGTGTCAGATGTAATTATTTTTGAAAGCTGTATCCCGTGTCACTAATCTCATTACTTGGGGATATTTCATCTTGTGGCTGTTTATTACTGCATTTAGGAAAGCAACTCTCACATATGGTCTGTAGCGTGCGAGGCCCCTTTTCAATAGTCTGCAGTGAAAAAACAACCCATTGACAACCCAAGCAGCAGCAAGGCATGGCAACATATGAGAGATATTATGACAGTGCATTTCTGTTCCAAAGCAACAAGCCAGAGAATACATAGGAAGGCTAAAAACTCTTCACTTTCATTTTTAACTGCAGCTACCAATGTTTACAGGTCTAATACATTACAGCCTGTGCCACAGAAGAGGGGTGCTCGGGCATCCCTATGGTGTATAGACTTACCTTCTGCCTTGGCTCCCAAGCACTGTCACGGTGTCTCTCAGGACCCTCTTTATCCATGCCACACCTCACACCCCAGCTGAGAAAGGCTCTTTCAGTTCCTCCAGGTCACTGCCTTTGGTGATGCTCCAGGTTCATTACTTGTCCAGCCACCACGGAGTCCAGACTAGACAGCAGCATCCCTGGAAAAGTAAAGGTTTTAGGGGCATTTGCTAAGGAATAGTAGGCATAAAGCTAGAGATTTGCCTTGATGAGAGATCAGGGAAGTATGCACAGTAATTAGTAAATATATAACAGTGGTTTTTAACATAGATTTTTGTTACCAGTCCTCTCTAGCACTTAATGTACAGCCAATACAGTTTGACATATGAGATTTAGTTGAAAGCAAGCTTTCAGTGGGATTCTAGATATTTTCATTTAAAAAACCATCTCAATTTAAAAGTAAAATTTAAAAGTGTGACAGAGAGACAGGTTCTGGGAAATTTGACTGAGAAGTAGGAGCAATTGTATTGTACCTTTCCGTTACAGCTGAGCTATAATTGGTTTAATCGCTACTATGAAAGAACAAAATATTGGAATCTGTTGTGCAGTGGGGTGAGTTACTTTACATGAATTTGAGTAACACTCAGTGCAGTATCCTCCTTACTGCAAAACATTGCAGATATCTCAGATTTAGGGCTTACGGATATTCTACATCATCTTGCATTAATTCAAAATACCATATGCCCACTGATGACACTAAATCATAATGCACACAGAAGAAAGGAGAACCAAGGTTTCACACCCCACCTTAATCCCCCCATGAATCAACTCTAGCTTTGAACTAATGTGGCTAATTTAATGTTCTTCCACTCTGGAAAAGGATTGAATGAAAGACCAACACAAATAGAATTTGACTTCACCTGTGGAATACTACTGTAGTTGACTTGGCTGGTTAATTTTAAAAGCCTTCTTAAGAATAGAATAAATTGTGTCTGATTTCCAGCCTTTCCAGGGACAATCAAATCACTCGACATCTTTCAATGGGGGCTTTGTCTCAATGGCAGCAGGATCTGGTGTGGGGAAAGATGGAAGCATACTTAATGCTGAGTTTCAGGAAGCTGTTGACAGATGAAACTCAAATGTTTCTGGGCCCTTTTCAGATATCCTTGCTTTATTGCTTTGCATGTGCTTTGAACCTTTGATCCCCGTTTGGCTGATTACAGCAGACTCTGAAGGTTGGACTGTCCAGCTCACACTTACATCGATGGCCCTTACATGCAGAAATATCCTACTGACTTCTGTGGTTCCTATAAACCACATGGCTTCATATGACTGACAGATTGTTGGTGCAAATTGCCAAATCCCCAATCACACCAAGAGCCTTGAATATGCAGGACCTCTTAGTGGATATAGCAGTGACTGAGGATGGTTCAGAGCTGAAAGGCAGAACTTCTCTCCTATTCCCAACTTCTTTGAAACTGGGCCCCTTTGGATTTACTGTATTTACTCTTTTAACAAGCTGCTAGCTGACATTGCACTGGGGGTATATTTTCCTGCAGTCATTCTCTGCCACCAGTACCTGAGACAGGAGTTGTAGAAATAAAATCATCTTTGCCTCTGTACCTGAGTTGAGAGTGGCTGAGGAAGAAAAGGCAGTTTATCATCTGTGGAGCTGGCAACACATTTAACCAGTTTAGCATCACACATTTGAGTCATCTCTCCAGGGGGTTACTATGCTTTTGCAGCAAAACTCACCCGACCTCCTGTGCTAACAGGCCTGCATGGGAAACACACCCTGCAGCTTCCACTCTGCATCCTGCTGCTTTCAGGAGGATTAAGGTGGCCCCAGCTCAGCAGGTGCCCTAGGGAGTAGGAACTCATTTGGGAACAGGGAGTTGTTTACAGATTGGAGATGAATGACCCTGACAAGAGCAAAGAATGTCTGTCCTAAGTCTGGGCTAGATTCATGTTGGGGTTGGTGAGTTTTTAATGTTTCATGTAAAAGAGAAAATCTTCTCTCCAAAGCTGAATTTCAGAGTTTCCTAAATTTGCCCCTTTTCGCTGGGGAAAGATTTGTCATGCCCTCACAGGAAGAAATGCTTGTTTACTATTTCACCTTCTGTTTTGGCCAGGGGTGTCTGCTGGATTCCCAGGCTGCTGGCAAAAGCCACTTCCCTTCAGTCTGCCCTGCCTGCCCCTCAAAGGCTTGATATAGGCTCTTAGTCTGCACTGGCCAGTCACCAAAACCTGGAATCCAGCCAGGGAAACCTGCTGTAAACACGAACTTACAGAAAACATCTGGCTGACTGCTGGCATGCTAGGGGAAGGGGATGGTTAAGGAGCAGAGAAGGCATCCCAGTCTGCCCTTAATTACAGTACCTTGAAACCACTCTGTGGTTTTCAGCCAAGGCTGCTTGTTGTCTTAGGATGAGTGCCTGTAAATTTGAAATAAGTAAATAACTTTATTGTGAGTCCTTGGCTTAGGACAGCAGTAGCGGCATTCTGAAGGGTTATTTAAATGTCAATAACTTTTTCTAATTCGGGCTATAGGAATTAAATAAACCCATGTGGAATCAATAAACTACTAGTTTAAGTTTGTGTGGCTGTGAACAAGTATGTGTGACAGAGAAAACTTCCAGTCAAATAAAACCAACAACAAACTTGTTTGCTCAAAACTTATTCTCGTTATTAAACACATAGAAAATTTCCTGGATGTTCCTGTACACGGTTTCTAGCATATATAAAACACCCGTGGTCCTACTTCCACTCACCCCATGAGTTTCCCACGGAACACCCGAGGGAACGGATGCTCCCGCCGCTGTCGGGAGGGGAGCGGGGAGCGTGTGCGGGCTCCACTGCCCTCTCCTGGGGAAAGGCGCTCCCGGGAGCCAGCGAGGACACAGCAGCTGAGCAAAGAGCGACGCGTTGGGCTGAGTTCTGCTGCTGTTTCACCGTATAACAGCACCCCTAAAGGTTTTCATCACACTCGTGCTACCTACAGAGACACTCTAGCCCTGTTGAGTCAGAGATCCCGGCCACAGCCTGTGACCCCCACAACGCCAACAGTGTCGATAGGGGATCACATACTGCAGTGAAGTGAGAGCAAGCCACAGAGGGGCATCCCTGCTAAAAGGCTGAAATATCAGCTCTGCATGCTGCTTGCTGGGGGCACAAAGAAAAGAAAAAAAAAAAAAAGAAAAAAAAAAGAAAAAAAAAAAAGAAGTTGCTTCTCAGCTGTGAAAATTACTGGGATACACATATCATTCATGAGACAAGACTCAAAATAATGACAACTTTGTTTCTAAAGAGTAATAATCTGCCTGCAAAGCTTTACTTTCCAGTCCTTTCTTCTGAAACTAGTTTTACTTACCCTCGTATTTCCTGCTCTAACGTGCCTCCTGTGTTTTGTGTAAATACTGCCTTGTCCCATGGCTGGGCCTTCAGTCCAGAGAGAGACTAATGGAGCCCATGCCTTCATGATGCAAGTGGCCTTCTTCCTTGAAGGACTGAAATAAAAGAAGGGTAGCAAGAGTCACATTTTCAGTTCTCTTGGTCCCATCACCTAGTGTTTGAGTGCTTAGAAAGCCTGTCAGAACGGTTTCTGGACATATTCAGTTTATAGGAAACAGTGTCTTCAGAACTGGCCATAGCTTTTTATCCTCAAGTGATGAGTAAAGTCAGGTCATCTCTCTCCAGCTAACCAGGAGGGAAAGCAAACCTCTAACACAATTTTCCAAGCAGTCTTCTCTTGAGAAGAGATGGAGAAGAGCTCTGTGGGGTGTTTCCCAAAAACTTTCCATCTCTCCAAGGAAGCTGGAGCTGCGTACATGATTTCTACATTTCCAAGCACTTGTTTGCATTTGCTGTATGTGCCACTTCTCAGAACCTGTTTCCATTTATGTCTCATTTCTCTGTGTTTTGGTCTTAAAGAAGTCTGTCTTCAGCCTTGAAAACGCTCAGATCTTTGGTCTGGGTAAGTCAATCTATCTGTGGTTCTGGCTTTTCCTTAGTTTTTATTAGCATTTATTTTCTGCTCCTGAGGGTATGTCTACATGCTCCAGTTTCACCAGAAGACCATCCTGACTGTGAATTCTTTAGGACAAGGGGATTCAGATTCATTTTCAGCAAAGTTACCCAATGGATGGCTTTCTGTCAGAACAGACAGCAAATTTTATTGCAACAGAGAATTAAATAAACAAACAAACACCCACCCCCCACGAGATTAAAATAAGCAACATGTTTTGCTTTAAAATTTCTAGGGCCAGATTTTTAAGTGGCATAATTTAGCTTGAGTTTTCTGATCATGTAATCTCTACAGTCTGAGTGAACAAAAAAATTGGACATGATTTTATTTACAGTTTGGTTACTTTTCAAGGCTAAAACCCCAGGTTCTCCTGAGGGCAGGCATGGTCCTTTTCATCCTGTATTTGGGCTGCTTTCACCTGTTTCACAGGAGTTTGTTGCTATCTTTGATTTGTTTTCTCTGCTGTGATGTACTGTCCTTGTTCTTTCACCTCCCTTCTCATTCATGTCTCTCTTTCTACTCCTTTGTCCAACCTTTTCAGCTCTCTTTTCCCTCTTCCTCCTCCTGTCTTTCCTCTTCCTTGGTAGTTCCTTTCCTTCCCCCTTATCTAAGCAATTGCTGCCAACATCTATATTTGGAATAGAGTGGGAACAAGCTATTCTTGTGACTTTACTTTGAAATAACTGAGAGAAGCAGATGATTTTCTTTGAATAAATAGAGGATACATTGAGAAGACAGGCTAGTAAAGTCAAAACAGCATCATTAGGGAATACCTGCCCAGCAGGTTCATTTTTCCCAACTCTCAGGATAACTTAATCAGGTGTTAGTTCTTGTTTGCTCTGTTGTAGCTTTAAATCCTCCTTTTGTGCATAGTTCCTCTCTCCAGGTTAGTAACCTGAGGTGCTAACAGAGATCTAGCTCATCACCACAATGTCTGGGCTCTCAGACATCAAGAGGAATGACTGCCACCTAAAATAGATTCCAAAATTAGATGAACCTGGTTATATATTTATTTAACACCTGAACTCAATGCCATGGCATCTCCTGGTGTAGTCACAGGGTGCTGTTATAGAGTCCCACTTATATGGGCTAGCACAGAAATATGTTGGGAGGAACAATTTCCAATGGTGCAATATGATTTCTTCGTGTCTTCTCACATTAACTCCTTCTCATCACCAACTGTTCCTCATCCCCCCTGCCATTTAAACTGCTGTAAGCAACACATTAACAAAGCCAGCAAGAAACAGAGCCACCCGAACAGGGCAGCACAGAATGTATTTCTCCCTAGCTCCCATATTTCTGTGTTTATACAATTAACTCCCACACTGGCAGATCAAACAAGAAATTAGGCCAAATAAGAAAATCAGCATCATGGCTTAGCTTGTGCCATAGAAAGACCCAAGTCTATTTGTCTACTCCCAAGTGAAGGTGGTTCTCTTAGAACTCTACTCCTGGAATGTGTTAGTGTATCAAACAGCTTCATACAGGGGAAGATACACGAAATTACATTCAGAAAAGTGCAAAGACAAGATCTTTCCTTACAAGTTAAGCATCCAAAGGAGAGATGGCTGTTAATGTTAGACAAAAAACTAGAAAAAAGTAATTCCTCTACCCATTAAGGATTTCCTGGCATTTTATAAATGTTCCAGCTAATACAAATGGTCATTTCTGACTCAGTGCTTCAACAGTCGTGTCTGCAATAATTGTTAATAAGCTCAGTTTGCCCACAGAATATAAGTCAATGTCAGTATCTTAGGAGGGCAAGGCTGACAGATCTTTAATGCTTTTCTATCAGACTAATATAAAAACAGATCAGTCTTCAAGCAAACAGATTCTTTTCCATGTTCACACTACTACTACTGCCACCACACTGCAGATCTCGAATGTGCAGTGTAGACCAACAACAAACAGCCTAAGCAAAGGGAAAAATGAATGACCCAGGCTAAGAAGCAGCATCTACTCTCAGCACTAACAGCAATTCCCAGGAGAGATTGCCAAGTGTCTCTGGGCTTCTGTCCCTTAAAACTGAGCACAAGGGAATTTGGTGCATACAGACATAATAATGTAATAACATTTCATACTGAATTAAGTGCATCTGCAATGGTTAAGTGCATTTGACCAGTATCAGATGAGTTTTTGTAATTTTGTGCTGCCATAGAAAGGATATATCTTTTATTTATGTGTTCCCAACCCGAGGACAACAGACAAATGAGCTTTGGCATATTTAGAGAGCACTGGTAAAAATGGTGAACTCAGAGTAACCTCCCCTGTTACCTCTCCCCCCTGTCCCATCCCTGCCATGCTGGAAACTTGCAGCTTTCCTCTCAGTCCCCTTTATTCCACATGCTCAGTGCAGCTGAATAAAAACTGCAAAGAGCATCTGAAAAATAATCTTTAATTTAAGGCTCACAGGGCATTAAGGGCACAGACCTGGGCCAGTTTACTGAAGAGGTAGTTAGCCCACAGCTGTGTGGCCACAAACAACTCTGCATTCACTGGCCCAGGGACCAGAAACTGCTTCCCAGGCTCTCAGGAGTGCCAATGTGTCTTTGATTTTTATTATTGAGCAGATATAGGCTATAACTATGGCTTGGTTGTACCTAAGCCATAACTAAACCCCACTGAGATGTGTGCCCCAACCTCCCTGGTCTGGACAAGCTGAGAAAATGAGCATTTTCTGAGTCTTTCTAGCACCACTCAGAATGGAGGGAATTTTTCTACCCAGAGTTAGAGTCCTTGCCCATGGTATGTGATGTGCTGCATTCAGTCCTCTTTTCTGCCTAAAAGCATCTCAGCCCATTTCTTTAATCTTACAGGATAGCACCCAAAACCATGTTTCAGAGGCACTCTCAGTGCCTCCCCATGTCTTTATGACTAAGGCTTTGGGCTTTATGTGAAGTGAGCCAGCTGCACTGTCTTCATATTGGGGGTCAGGGTACTTGCCTGGAGAAGAGCTGAGATCCAACAGGAAGACAGAGCTTGTGTTCCAATTTCTGCATTCCAGTGTTGTGCAGGTCACAAGGAGCCAACAGGCTGTGCATCTGTAGAAAGGTGGATGAGAAAACTCTAAGTGCTGCATTACAAGTAGTTAAAACCACAACCTGCAAGCACTCTCCAGGCATCCAAGGATGGACAATCACTGTTGCCATACTCACTCCCCAGCCTCCAAAAGGACATGGGAAAAGAAGGTGTGAAGAAAGAGCTGCTCCACACAGATGATGTTTTTCACCTTAACTCATAAGAGATATCAAGGAACAGGAGGTATTCACCCTGGGATGTACAAGAGAATCTCCTTAAAGCTAGGCTGAATAGTCATAGACTCACAGAATCAAAGAATCAACAAGGTTGGAAAAGACCTTGGAGATGATCAAGTCCAACCTATAATAATAACCTATGCTCATAACCACATCACATTCCATGCTGTGATTGAGGACAGTGCTTGTGCTGGAGCACACTGAAAACACCATCTCTGCCACATGCCTGGACAGCCTGACCAGGCCTGCCATGGACTTTGCAGACTTTTTGATAAGCACAATTATTGAAACACAATTTCAAGTTGACAACATGTCTAAAAACACACACAATGTCAGAGGAGGAATGAAATGTTGCTTCCCCCTCCTTCCCCAATCTCATTACAGGCTAAGGAAAAATAATGTATGGAGAATAATACTTCACCATCTAAAGAGTTCTTCTGGTTTCTAAATCTAGTGAAGAGTCATTGTATATTTTGACAGAAAAATGGATCAAAATAATAAAGTGAATACAAAATTATATTGCTGTCAATAATTTAATTTACACAAAATAGCACTGTGACATGGTAATTGTTATATATGATGCAGCATTCAGTATAATATTTGGAGAATGCATTATAGAAAGTCAACATTTAACTACTAAAATCAACTTACATAATCAAAGCTGTCAGAGAATCTTTACAGTTTTATATTAATTTGAATGTAATTTACTATAGAGGTGTCATTCTTAGAGGTGCTTACAATAGTTAATGATCTCTGCATTTCCATTATAAAATCCTATTTTCAAAGGTTCATCACTTGGTCTTAGAACTCTGAACCCTCCGGCACATTTTCCTTTTCCTTACAAAAACTCTGTTAGACAGTTTAAACTTTTCTCTCAGAGCAGATAGTGTGGTGGCTTTCCAAATTAATGTTGAGGATTTGCTAATTTGCTGCTTGCCACCCCGGGATCTCAGAAAAAGAAGGGTTCTTTACAGAAGTCATTACAGGTACATTTTCTTCTTCCATTTTCCTGAGCATGTTACCCCTCAGACCATTTTTCTTGCTGAAATGTCTGAGTATCTTCCCATATTGCATCCAAGGCTTCTCCATCATTCCTTCCCTCTTTCCTGTTTTGTTGCCTTTAAGCTTTCTTCCAGGTCCTTCTCCTCATCTTAGACTCTGACTCCCAGCTCTGTTCTGTCTTCTCACAGGTATCCACATTTATGCTGGCATCTGCTACTTCCATGGCATCTGTCAGTCCATGGGCTCTCCAAGCTGCAGCCTGTCAGCCTCACACCTTTTTTCAAGCTGCAACCATAATTCACTCTTCTAACCCATTATAAGCCCAACAGTGAGCTTTGCTCTAGCAAGTACATTTCTCTCCCTAACCTTTCAGGTTTGATTCCTATCAGACATTAGCCATCAACCCACCCAGACCTGCTCTTTTGGTAGGTTGGTGATTTCCAGTTTGCCAGCCACAGGAACTATGCAGCCCTGAGGCATTAAAGTTGTTTTCCCCTGCCCCAGGCTTTCTGCCCAGGGGGTAGGACATTGAAAATCAACTGCCCACAAATACCTTGTGCAGGTCATTTCCAAAACCAGAATTTGAAAGGCAGATCGTCAAAACAAACCTATTACCCATAGTAAAACTAAAACTAATAATTATCTTACTTTGGTAGACCTGCTCCAGTTCATGGGTCTAGTTTTCCCAAATCCTGCTCAAATTCACTAATTTTTCATCCATGTCACACAGCTGTCATAGATCCCCTAGCTTTCTGCAACCTCAGTGTAATTAGACCAGACCCAACATGCACAACTGCATCCAAAATCCAAATTATTATTACCACGTAAATATTTAGATTTATATGGACGTAGTTTTGTCACTTATCCAGGATCTCTTTATTTTCTCTACAAGGAGGAGACCTTTTTAAAATATTTGGGATGTTCTATTCTAGCCATTCAGTCTTTTTATGGCCACTTTTGTCCATTGCCCACACTCACGCAAAACACTTCCTTCCTTTTTTCCATCGTTGTCATTTCAGTATTTGAAAAAATGAATATATTACTTTCTAATAATTCAGTGATGAAATAAGATGGAAATCTCCTTTCTGTTACACACACTGGAAACAAGATTTGCAGTTTCAGACAAAAAAAATCTGTGGCTTACTTATCATGTTACTGGAGGTGGAAAGAGAAACTGTTTCATAGATGTCATGTTGTGATGATGGACTTGATTCAAGGGAAACATGCTCATATTTTGACTGGATAGCACTGGTGACTGACTGAGCAAGATAGTTTAACTTGGACAGATAACAATGATAACACTGGGAGTATTCTATTTGATTGTTTAGATTCATAATACAGTGATACAAAGAAACTCTAGAAATTACTTTTATTTTTCCCAGTGGATATCCAGCTGGACACAAGAAGAATTAGTGTCTGAATAAATTATATTTTATAGAGGCATTTGACACACTTCAGATTTTTATTCTGGTTTTGGGAAAAAAACCCTAGAAGACTGATGATAGCATGGACTACTGTCTGAAAGCTCCGGATGTTATTTCATCATTCTTTGTGTTGAGGAAACAGAACTGGAAGATAAAACTTTAATACTGTCAGAGAAGTCAGCGACTGTATGGATCTCTTCTCTGCGGGATGAATGGGACCTGACAAACACAGGAGCTTAGAGGATGATCTTCCAGACTGGATGATAATTCTTCTATTTTCACTGTCCCTCAGAAGAATCTACCAAACCTGTTTATCTTCATTCAATATTTGTACTCCTTGAATCTCAATGAAGAGGCTTTCCTCTGATGTAGGTAGTCTGTTACCAAATGCCTGCTCTCCCGAGGTTGACGCCCACTTCATTCAAGTATTCCTGGTGCAGCGGGGATGTTAGTGGCTACTGGCTTGCAGCCAACATCCCACACGTTTCCTCCGCAGCAAAAATGCCTTAATTCTGACCCACTGCCTTTCAAGTAGATAGTGAAAAAAAAAAAAAAAATCAGTCACAAAGAGCTTTGCTTTTATCTGTATTTCCCCTTCAGAAAGATCTGAAAAAAACTTCAGATATTGTTCTTTTCTTTTTCAAGGTCCACGGTCAGCAAGGGTGAGGCTTGGTGCTGCTGTTAGAGCTTGAGCCACAGAAGCAGCCAAAGGCACTCAGAGAGTGCGTTTGCAGATTTGGGGAGAGGAGTTTGAAGCAGGGTAACTGCCGAGGGGCTGGATCAGTGCCTGCCGTTGCGCCAGAGGCTGCATCCAGCACCTCTCCTGCTCAGCAGCTCTCCTGAACACCATTCCTTCTGAAACTGTCACCTACTGTGGGAGCTTGTTTATCTCAGGCAGGGCACTGACAAAAGATCAGAAGGGGCAGTAGGTTTTGGCTCTCAGCTGAAGTTTTCCATCCTCCTCACAGATAGGAAGAACACTGCTGACCTTACACGAAGCTGGGGCAGTGTGTGCCCAGCCCAGCGTGTGAATGAGCAAGAGGAACCTGTACTTGCTCACAAACTGGGCACGCTGCAGGCCTGCCACGGCCACCAGCAGTGGCTTTGAGATGTGACCAGTTATGCAACACACACCCATTCTTAGAGCCACAAAAGCCAAACACATAAATGGTTTCAAGACCAGTGCAAGGAAAATGGGATATAGTGAAACAAAGCTGTCCATTTCCTATCTCCATTGCATGTAATCCTAAGGGAAAACAGCACAAACACGTCTTATATTAGAAAATCTGGCCAAGCAGAGGTGAGGAGAGGTCCAGCAATGCTCCCAGGGGAATGTGGAACCCAAAATTACAGCACAAGGAGCGCTAGAATCAGAAAGCAGGGAGAAAAAGCTTTTGGCAAAGCAATGGCAAACCATTGAGTTCGTTTCCAATGGTGTTGTCAGGATGCAAGAAAGATAAACTACTCTCCAAGTTAATGTTATGTAGTGAGAAATATCTGAGGGAAGACATGAAGAAATAGATATAAATCAGAAAGATACCAGGAAAGAAAACCCCACAGACAACTACAATCTGGGAAAAATCACCAAGTGGAAGGCAGATGGCCAAATCTTGTGATACAGATAGAAAGACAATCTACTTGGTTCAAAAGAACAAGAAAATCTGGATGGCTAGAAAGAAGAGAGATAATTAAATGGAAAGAAAGGAACTAATTAAAGTAATCATTAATGCTGACCTTGCATAAACAAAGTTTCAAAGACTGTACACATGCTAATTTGAGGAGCAGGATGGCTAGAGGTATGGAGACAATTAAAAATATTCACTCCTCTATGCCAGGGATAATGGTAGAATCTGAATGGAGATTAAAAGTATTTGGTGTTGTTCCAGTGGATTATGATGGAAAAATAACATGGAAACAGATGTAGCAATATACTGAATTTAAGGAGAATTGCAAAATGTACAGATGAACTCATGGAACAAAACTAAAACAGTAAAATGAGCATAGGTTAAAACACAAGCTGCAGAAAACTGACAGCAGGAATGATTTCAGGAAAAAAAACTAGTATAGGTAAATTGGATAAAACAGAGGAAAGGCTGGCAGCCATCATCACCATGACACTTGCATTACATCTCACTTCCAAATGCAGAGTCCAATGTGGGAGAAGGCAGGAAGCAGAATATGCTCTTTATAGGGGAAAAAAAAGGCTTCTTTCTTTTATAAGTTCCTGTGTCAGTAGCCATTTTATAGGGCTGCCAATCATGGCATATAAACTGAAAAGCCAGATCATTTCTAAAGCATCTACCTTCCCAGAGAAAGATTTTCAAGTTGACTGTGTACAATCCAGCTGCTGCTTTTAATCTTTCCCTGACAACAGTAGTTGTTTTATTACTTTGACAGTCATTTTCAGCCCATGAATGGTACCACAGTCCTTGTAAGATAGGAAAACTCTTTTGATCTATAATTTCATAAGGTTTAGCAATAGACAAAGGATTTTTCCGGTATACTTGATCACACACTTGCTGAAGTTTAGGCCTAGAGCCAATAAAAATGCACTGAGCTACCCCTTTTGGAGATACACAAAAATCTTTCACAATTCATCACAATTTTTGATGAATAATGATTGCCAGAAAAAACCAAAAAACCAAAAAAACAAACAAAAAGAAAAACAAAAACCAAAAAACCAAAAAACTTATTATAAAAATACCATCTATTAATAGAAAATTAAAAACCAGGTTACTCCTGAAATAACTTTGATACATTGCCACAATCACTTTTAACTGCCATACTGTTTTAATATAGTATGAATTATAGGATAGAAAATATGGATGCAAGATAGGCACAAGTGCAAAAAAGGAAGGTATTTCAAGCTGTCTGTAATAGCTAAGAGAAACTGGGAGAAAACTCAGGCAGACAGAGTAGTTTTCCAGCATAATGACTTGTTCTCTGCTCTACACTAAAAACTGCATATTTTGTGCAGTCTGAAATACTGTATAAGCTCTAAAAGAAAATGTCTTTCCAAATAAGACTAGAAAGCCATTCAACAACCATTCAGAGTGAAAAAGCAATTGAAAATTTAAAAATCTGTAATTTTTATTAGTACGGGCTGCAGTACTTTGAACACTTACACATATGCTAAACTTCTCACACATGTGCATCCCATTTTCTTGTCCTATTCCTATTGGAACACATTCTGCTTTTCCTCATGTATAAGGCATTAAACCAGAAAACGTTTCTGATATTCTGAAGTATAAGGACAGTGTTTCCAGGACAGCCAATAATTTAGCAGCAGTCAGCTGAATATGTAACTACCTGTGGGGAATATTTAGATAAGGTGCTGTATTGAAGTCTAGCTTCTTTGAATTCCATCCTTCAAAAATTCTATGTCCATTGGCATAGCCAGTTTCCATAAAGGCATTCCTTTCTAAAAATCCACACTAGGCTTAAAATTTAAATAGTAAAACGAAACAAATCTCTTTTTTGTGGGTGCAGTTAGACATCAGTCGTCTTGATACTTAGATTGATCAGAAGGAAATTAAGGAGGATTAAAGGATAAACAGGAGGGACTCTTCCACTCCCTGCACTGTTCAATTGTTGACATCTATAGTATTGCTTAAATAAATATATTTCAGTTGACAAAAACATTGGATTTCATACCTTTTGCTAGTCAGCTTCTGTTTATAATCTCCTGAAATTTCCACAGAATTCCCCAAAATCACATATTCTGGCAAAATACCAGCCTCACTCCTACAGTCTAACATTCAAAACACAAATATTTTGCCTCAGTATTTTCAGACAAACCACTTAATTTGGTTCCATTAAATTATTTTAACAAAATATTGAAATGCCTCTGTGCAATTATTTAAAAAACCAGAAGTTCCTCATGACCAGCTAAAACTGACCCCAATGTCAGTGACCTCAAGAAATCAGCTCTCAGTGCAAGCAGAGATCTTAACTTCCGTTTCTCTCATTTGTCAGATCTCTAAATGAAAGACTCTTTAAAGGTTTTTCTTTCTCTAAACACCTAAAGTTGCATTTTTAGCCCCACTGTTTTGGAATAATGTACAGCTCTGAGCTTTGCAGATGCAGGATTCTTCTTTCCATTCTTTCCTTCAGATTAGGAAGACTCAGAGGAAAGAATTTGGCCACTGTTGTTTGCTAATTATGTTAAGAAGTGGCTACAGCACATCAACCTCTTGCATCAGACCATGCTTGGAATTACAACTTTCTCAGCATTTGCTCATCAGTCTTAAGTAACTGAATTATTCCCAGCCATTATCAATTCCTGGACTTTCCCTTTGAGACCTCAGTCCCTCAGTGGGAAAGATAGACTTACTGCAGGAAACATGGCCACATGTTTCTGCATCCTTCCTGCCACATCTTGCAAAATGCTTAAGACATTGTGCAACAAAAATGAATGAAAATTTGAAAGCACAAGCAGAGCTGTGCTCTGATAATCCATGCAAACTCCAGTTCATGTAGGTGTCAGCTCTGAGTACTGTAAATAACTAAGAGGTCTGCCTGGCTCCAAGCCTTACTGGCGGCAGGAGCAGTTCCTCCCCTCAAGGCGCAGATGTTGCTCCCAGCACAGCAATGCCTGGGGAGTTTCTGCTGCCCCAGACTGCCATGGTGCAGCAGATCATTGCAAGTACAAGGCAGCAGCTCCACAAGCCTGAAAGAACTTTGTGCAAATGACTGGTTATGTTTCAGAGGGTGCAGAATACACCACCAAGACCATTTTGCTGTCTGTAATTATGTTTATTTAACTGATGATCTACGTCTACAAAAGCATCAACTTCACAACCAATTATTCATCAAAAACTTACCTCCATGCTTTCTGTTTCCAACACTGACTTTCAGGATATTTCATCTAATAAATCTGAAGTAGACATGTATAAACAAACATGGCATTATACTAAGCCTGTTAATTGTGCACCAAAATACACAATGTTAGAAGTACACCCAGTACTGGAGCCCATGGAAGATGAGCATGCAAAGAAGGAAAGATTATTATCTACATGATCAGAAATCTCTATTTGTTTTAGCTTCATCTGTTTTGGATGTTTTGACTGAAAACTGTATTAATAATTTTCAAGTTGTGACTAATTGATTTAAAATATGATGTCTCCATATGATATTTCAACATTCTGCACACTGTACCTAAGAACAATCAGACTGAAGTCTTTCTAATGCAGTGTTGTTGCTCTGTTAATTTGTAAAACATAACTATTCCCTCATCATTCTGTGTGGGACAAAAGAAATACTAAAGAGCTTTTTGCCTTAGAAGAAGAAGGAAGAAAGAAAGAAAAAAGGGAAGTTTTCTCCTCAACAGCAAATAAAGGACCCAATCTCTTAGCATCAGTTCACTGACTCAAATAATCTCTTGGAGAAGGAGATATATGCTGTCTTCTGAATTACAGTCCAAGTAGAAGCTTTTCTGCATAGTGAAGCAAATCAGAAACATAAGGCCCTCATTAGCAGAAGCAGCTTTTCCAGGAACAGAATAGTGACTGGGAAATCATTTGATTCCTGGACTTTCAGCATTTCAGCCATCAGCCCCAAAACAAAAGGAAGGGGGAGGCCAAGGGACCTGGCACAAAGCTGTGCACATAAGGACTCTGCTGCAAAACCTTTTCCAGGCACTTGTAGGACAGTATCTGCTTTCATTTGGGCTCAGCACCCTTACAACTCCCCACCTTCCTCCTCGATGTGAGGGCAACTTCTGCAGCAAGCACATTCCCTTACCTCTTCCTGAGGAGGAAGGATACTTGTTTTCTCCTGGCTTCAGTGTCTGAAGTATCTGCCAATATTGGTGGATGTTGGCACTGCTGCACCAAGAGGTCTGTTGCAAAATGCAGGTCGGTGTTCTCTGATAATCCAAGAAATTGTACTGCTGAAAAGGAAAAGTTTAAACAACCAAATAATGACTTGCATAGAAAACAACACCCTTCTGCCTCAACTCTCTGGCATTCTTCCAGCAATCAGTCCTGGGCAGGGTGTTGCAGCATCATTCCAACTTTTGGCATGAGCACTGTCAATTGCCCTTCCTCCCAGTTCCTGTATTTTCCCTCAAATCAGAAAATGCTTTTTATTACTGGAGACAAGGAAGCATCCTCCTCTGGTTAGAGGTGCTCTAAGTATACAAGGAAAAGAATGAAGAATCAAAATTATGTGTAGCATTCATATCCGTTATACATACATACAGACACACACACATACATATATATGTAACTTGTATGGATCTAGCTTCTTATCCAAAATTTCTTACATGTAAATAAGAGAGCATTTGGATTGTGGTTTGGGGCAGGTGGTTTCTCATGCAAACATATGAGGCTGCATTACAGCTACAAATGTTTCTTTTGAGCACTTAACACTGTAATAGTATGAAAGTATCTGTGCAAGCCTTTTACAGGTGATGTTCTTAAGCCTTGAGTTAGTTTATTAGTGTTGCTAAACCAAATGGACTGAAACAGTTAAACCTCATGCATTTTCTAGGAGCAGTTTGCAAACAGAGAAAATTATTGTCCCTGATAAACTGAGTATCAATACGAAGCAAAAACAAGTGTTCAGAAAAATTTTAGCAAATGAGGTAATATTGTGACACATACTATGACCTCTCAGAAAGGAGAGTATATATATTGGTAACAAGCTTCCAAAGCAAACTGGATATGTAGGGCTGACATCTTTCTTTTTTCCATCAATAAATTGTGGAGGAAATTGCAGAATTGATATTAATCTTGCCCTTTGACACTTCTTGCTGTGAGATTTCATTTCATAAATATTCCTTGAAAGAAGAGGTTTTAAAAACCAGAATGACCTGAATCCCCAGTGGTGAAAGGTGAAGTGGGCTGTATTTGGAATCACCTCTGCAGAAAGGGAACACCTCAATAATTGCTCTCCGTGACCAGTTCTGACAGAGGGCTGTGTATCTGCCAATACAACCTACATTTGTTATGCTAGTACAAGTCAGAATAAATATTATCTTCCCTCATGTGACAGACCTTTGATAAAGCAGAATTGGCCTGGTTGATTAGGAGTATGTGTCAAGCACAGATAATAGGGGAATCCCTTTCAGCAGCAGCTCAGCACCTCAGCAACAATAACAAGGCCAATTTAACGAGCCTCCTGTTTTTTGAGAGATATTAATTGCAGTCCTGTCACGTAAGATACAATTCAAGATAAAATACGTAAAAAAGGGGGGAAATTGGATTTCATTCCATTTTTGTCATGATTATAAATTTTCTTGCAGGACAATGAATCTTACCACTGCAGATCTGAATACCCTAAATGGCTGGCACACTGCACTAGAACATTTATTGTTACAACTTCTGTTGAACACCAGAAGAATGTCAGGTTTTCTGCAGAATCTTTCTACCACTATGATTTTTATTCTACCCTACACATTTTGTTTGCTTGTTTCTTTTCTAAAACCACAAAAAGCAGGCACCCAATCATGTGTCTCCATCAACAAGGATGCTTCCTCATCTCTCACCAGTACAATCAAGATTTTATAAATGGTTCTGCAAATGTCCCATTTGATACTTCCTTAGGGACACTCCCAGGCTTACAGATAAATATCCATCCAAGGGTTGTGCTGGATTGATGTACAAATTATCTTCACGCAAGTAAATCAGAATTCCCAGTTCAGTGTTTCAATAGTTTTATCTCTATTCAATCAGTTGTCATGATTGAATAAATGTTCTCTGTTTGTGCATTATATAAACTTTGTACTGCCAATGCATGTGCTCTCAGGCCAAGCTCCTTCAGTCAAGGGAGAAGGTGGACCTGCCATACTCTGGATGCTGCTGCGTGGCAGCAAGGATGCTCTGCCACATTGCATTTTCACCTGAGTCAGAGCAGCTCCAGGCTGACCCCCTGGATGTGGCACATGCTGAGCAGTGGGTGCTGCCTGCATGTGTATTGTGGCACTAAACAGGTCTCAGCCACCAAGCTGCTCATCTTCTTGTATTGAGGATTTTCCATTAAAATTAATTCTAACAAATACATTGTCACTTTCGTGGATGCAATGTACTTCTGAATGAGATCTAAGTTGTCTTCTAACAGTGAACACCTTTGTGATGAAACACTGACTGCAGAGTTCCAATGGCAGTATATTCAACCCTAAATATTCCCTAATTATATCAAAACGGGAGAAAGTTAGAGAAATTTAACCCTTACTCTTAACGCTAACATGAGGCTAGAATAGTTCAGTTTCTTTAAAGATAATGCAACAGCAGTTTTGCAAAGAATTTTTTTGCTAAATAGAGGAACCTTAAAGCTGTTCATAATCCTAAACCTCTTGTCCTGGCAGTGCCAAGAACTCCAAAACCGTAACATGTATCACCTGTAAACATTCATTGGTCATCAAAAGGTTGATTTTCTTCTCATGACTGAGAAGGAAATAGATGGGCTACTTTTTCTATAAAACATGTTAATGGCATTATTTTATTTTTTCAGCAAGGAACAAGGATGCCCACAAAGACAGACTTTCGAGAATATTTAGCATTTATATAGGTCTGTACATGTGAGTGTGAGAGATTACCTCAGACTGTTTAGGACAGGATAAAAACCCAGAGTCTAAAGCTGCTTGCTTATGAAGTTCAGGCAAGCCCAGGCTCACCAGCAGAGTGGTTAGTTTAAGGGACTTTGGGTGACACATCAGGCAGCTTGTAATAAAACCTTCCTTTCATACATTGGTGCTAGCAGTAAGGTTCACCATTTTCTGCTCAGAGCTTGCATATTCAAGAAACATGGAACTGAAATTCAGCCAGGCATACACAACCCCCAGAACTGAAAGCATGGTCTGTCAGCCAGGTGACACAAAACACTAAAACACAAGTTTTAAAGTCTGGTCTTACTCAGCAAAATATCTGCAAGCTTTTGGACACATCTCCAAATGACAGCATTTCCTAAATGCTATCCTCAAGAACTGAGGCCTCATTTGGCCTAAAGATGCAAATAATGTACTAACCTGAATTCTCAGAAGTATATGGGAGTCCCAATTCATATTTTATTTAAAGTCCCAGCTAGAGATTATCTGCATTTCAGGAACCTCAATAACTTTACAAATTCTGTCCAAGGAGTTTAATTTGCTTCTGAAAAGAGGTGCTTTAATGATTATAAATATACAATTGACAGTAATAGAACCTCAGCATGTAATCCAGTACCTGTTGGGCCAGGAAGCAAGTCTGACACTAAAATGAGCAGCTCCTTGCTGCTTGTATGGAAATGTTGAGATCATTCCAGGTGACCCTGTGCAAAGATAAAAGGACCAACGGAGTTTTTGTACGCACTATTTCCTGATTGGAAAAGAAACCCAAAATACACAGATGTAAGAAAATTAATCCATAAAATTATCAAATAATCATGATTTGGGGGGTGTTGTTGCTGTTTTTTAAGATTTCCTTTAATAACAAATATTGATATTGTAGGATGGTGCAATATATCATTTCATACTATGCACCCTGAAATATCCTGAGATTATTCAGTTCATTTTTCTGAAAACTACGATGTATATATAAGCTACTTAATTAAATACAGGAAGTTATCTTCTAGCAACCCCCTTCCACATTCTGAACATGAAAGAGTACACTAGAATATTGATAGCCCATGCAATATTTTAATGTTGGAAAACATATTAGTTTTTGGTAATGACAGGGAGTCATCAAGAAAAAGAAAAAACAAAGGAATGAATACATGAACTAATTTTGATTCTCTTTTGTACTGTCACATGGTGAGCAAATAAGAGCCTCACGTATGTGAAAGCAGCATTTGCTCTCTCTTGCAGGGAGATCACTTACCCCCGAGCCAGGATGGGCTCTTTGCTGTGACCTTTGTGAAGCCGCCCCCGCTGCCCCGCAGTTAACACGTTCTGAAGACCCTTCTTTGTCTCTGTGCCTCTGCTCACATACTAGCAGCGGCCTCTGCTACAGTGGAATTAATTAAACAAACTGCTCCAAGCTTTAATCTTTTATACAGCAGCCAGTGCAACAGAAACTATCTCATGAGTCACATATCTGTACACATCTAGCAGATGAAATACATGTATGAATGTGATCTACATGCCAATTGATATTTTCACCCTGTTCCATGATAACTGCTTCCTAAACCAACCAACCATGAGTAAAAAAAATAATAGCAAGGACAGATTTGTTGTCTTATATTGAATTTCAATGATCATGACAAAACCCACAACTGTGCAGATAACAAGTCCCTCAGTATAGAGAAAATTTCAAAATCACCAGCACAGAACTACTGGACAAACACCTAGACTTTACAAGATCAGGGTTAAAATCCACAAAGTGGTGTTCCCCTACCCCACAACCTGGGCAGGGAATGTGAGATGGTATCAGATGAAACCTAGCATTTTTATATGGGTTTTCCAGGACATCTGAAATCTCTCAGGTGAGCACATAATTGACATCCTCTTGGCCCTTCAGTTTGCTCTCCTTCCATGGCACCAGCTCTTTGGGCCTCTAAAACCAGGAAAAACTCACAAGGTGGCAGCTGCAACAGATAACATCTAGTTATTGGTTTATACGCTCCAGCCTTCCAGCAAACATCTCCAGTTCTCAGTTCAGGCCAAACCCTTCCTTCCTTCCTAAAGAGGTTAGTGTCCAGGTCCTCTGAAGAGCAGCTCTGGCACCCTAGGGTATGAGATTTTACATGAGTTGGGGAGTGAGTGTGAAAAATGTTGTTAGTGAGTCTCCTTTCGGCTACCTCAAGGAAGGTGCTTATTACCAGAGAAATTAGAATATTTAAGCCCACTACTTAAAATGCAACTACTTCAAAAAGACAAGCTACAACTGAAGTTTTCAGCAGTGGCTTTCAGAACCCCACCCTCAGCAAAGCAGAAAGAAAAGAAATGGCAGCTCAGCACTTCTCACAAAATAGGGCTGTGTAAAACCCCCAGGCCAAAAATACTCTTCAGAGATCCTGAGAGAACATAAAAGATCAAAACTTCAACCTCAGCCCTGTGTATCTGAATTGCTAATAGATGCTTAGTACTGTCTCCATCTGCAGCATCACACACACAACGAGGATTAGAGGTAATCATGTTTTTAAGGAAAGGGAGTGTTTCACATTGCCAGAAGCATCTTCAAGACTCAGATTCAGAATTATGATGTAGCATTTTCTGTCTTGCCCTGAACAAGGTTTTCAATGACCAGTTTATGAACAGCTGCACCAATACTGCACTCTTCTTATGTGCTAAAGAACACTGGGACATTGCAAAACTACAAAGGCTTGTCCTGTCCATTTAACCAGCATGTCACATGGAGACAAAGCATAATGCAGCTCTGTGAAAAGTCCACCCACAAACTTCATTTCACACTATAAGAATGAGGCACTTGAGTTCTCTGTCTTCCTTCTCTCACAGAAGTTCACATGACAGCAACTTAAATATTTTGGAGACTCAAGAATACAGCCTTTCAAAAAGTTACCTGCTTAAAAAAGTAGTCATAAAAGATATTTTGGTATTTCTTTCTTGTTCAAGTCCTTTGTATTCAGTTTGTTTCAAAATGTAGATCAGTACTGAACAATAAAATGGAGTAGTTGTCATTGAAGAGAAAAGCTGTATCATCTTATTAAAACCTAACTCTATAGAATTAGAATCTACAGCACTTTGAAGGGAATTAAAATGCTATCACTAGAAATATATATTTTTTATTAATGAAACATAGTGTCTTAAATTGCAAGCTAAAGTTTAAAAAAACTGCAGTATTTGTTATCAAATGGGAGACCTTTATTTTATCAATTAAACCAATAACAAAACCCCCATTATACTGACACAGCAGTACCAGAAAGGACAACCCCCCTTCCTGCATGCACACTCATGCACACATACAAACACACACTCCTTTTAGCCAAACCTGGCAGAAAAGTGCCACAGCTCCAAAGGGAGAGGCCAAAGGAGCAACAGACCCAAATATCAACTGTTAGAAAAAGATATCCCTCAGCAAAGCTGTATTTGGAAGACAGTGTCATGTTGTTAACATGCTGTGTTCATAGAACTACACAACCACATAGTAAAAAGAAATTAAAAGTGAAGATTTAAAACTATTATTTTAGGACTCTATTTTCCCTAAGCAGAGATGTAGGAAATAGTGAGGACTGTAGTAAAGAGATCAAATATTCCTGGAAGAAGATCTTTATATAAACAAATCAATCGTTCCTATTTGGTTTTATACAGATTTTATAAGCCCCAAAATAACCCTTTCAAGCATTTCATTTCACAACTAATTAATTTTCTGCAGTGGGGAGCTACAACAAACTTGGAACAATTTTCTTAAATGAAGAGACAGTTGCTGGCTCAGGTTTCCCAACACTGCTCATCCTCAGCCTCAGGATTCACTGACAAACTTCGTCACTGATGTCCCCATGCAGAAGTCTCAGCGAGGCCAACCACCTGCATTTACCTTGAAAAAATGGAAAATATCCTGCCAAGCGAAGGGAGGCCAACAGTTTTACGGTAATACCAGCAATTAGTCCAGTCCTATAACACTTGCCATGAACTCAAGGTGCTGGCAGGGTGGATTCAAGGACACAGATTAGGAACTTCTGCCTAAATGCACTTCTTCTGGATGTTACTCCAACAACAGTTACACCCAGAAATGTCTTTAGCTATGCAAAATTAGCGCAAAATGTAGCATTTCCAGTAACAGTATGAAGAATACTGACATCAGTTGTGGTCCTAAGTCACCTGTACTGATGTTAAAGGCCCTGCTTTGGCCACTTAGTTTAAGCACAGGCACTGCTCCTTTGATTGTACAAGGATATTTGCCAGATGAAAAACTGCAGGAGTCAACAGACATGCATGTTGATTTGGCACAGCCTGGTTTTTGGTAGTGGGGGCCCACAGGGGTAGCTTCTGTGAGAAGCTGCTAGAAGGTCCCACCATGTCCGACACAGCCAATCCGCGATGGCTCTGCAGACAGATACACTGCTGGCCCAGTCAGAGAGGTTGGTAATGGCCCTGTGATGACATATTTAAGAAGAAAACCAAAACAGCGCAGGTGCAGTTTCTTCCCCAGGGGTGGGGAGGCACCGTGGTCACCGCCGCGGGCACCGCCGTGCCAGCACGGCCCGTGGCAATGCGCCGCACGGCAGCCGCTGCCATCTCAGCATGGCCTGCAGCAAGCCTTCCCTGCCTGGCCACCCCTAACCAGCCATGCTGCAGGCAGCAGGGCAGGGATGGCCGTGGCCTCTCCTTCCCGGCCCCGCCTGACGAGAGGCGTTGAACAGCCCCAGCCCCAGCGCCGCCGCCACTGCCCGCTCAGCGGCCGCGGGGCCGCACGGCCGACAGCGGAAACGCGGCCAGTGACTCTCCGGCACGGAACCTAGAGCAGATCAACTTCTCAGCGCTGCGGGATCCTGCAAGAATGTTTGAATTGGTCCATTTGTTGGCAACGGTACCTATGAGCAGCAGTTTTTCTTCTAGTCAGAGGAGGAAGTGAGGACACAAGAGAAAACAACATGGAGGCACCAAGGTCAATGGAAAAGAAAGAAGGGGAGGAGGTGCCCCAAGCGCTGGAGCTGAGATTCCTCTGCAAGCCGTGGTGAGGACTATGGTGAAACAAAGTGACCCCCTGTAATGCATGAAGTCCATGGGGGATGCAGAGATCCACTCGCAGCCCGTGGGAAAAGTGCTCATGCCAGAGCAGCTGGATGCCAGAGAAAGCTGTGATCTAGTGGGGAACCCAAACGGAGAGAGAGGGCTCCCGCTTCCAGACATAGAGAAAGAGGGTCCTTGCTTCCCAACTAGAGCAGCCTATCCTTAAAAGATTACACCCCATGGACAAGTGACCCATGCCGCACCAGTTTTGGGACGACTGCTTGCCCATGGGAGAGACCCCACGGCACAGCAGTAAAAAGACTCCTCTCCCTGAGCGATCAGAAAAAGATCTCGAGTGAAAACTGACCAAAACTCCCACACCCTGTCTCCCTGTACTGTCAATGGGAAGGAGAGAGGGGCTGGGGAGAAAAACAGTGTTTTAAAGGCTTATTTTACTTCTCATTATCCTCCTCTGACTCTGTTAACAATACATTTACTTTATACCTTTAAATTGGAACCTGTTTTGCCCTTAGAATGCTTTTCTCCCAGTCCTTAACTCATGAGCCCTTCATTAATTTTTTTTCCCCCTCTCCTCTGCTCAACTGTAGCAGGAGAGGGTAAGTGAACAATTTTCATGGGTGTCTGGCATTTGGCCAGTATCAAACCATAGCAGTATGCCAGTCCTCATAGTCAGGAGAAAAAACCTATTTAAATGCCAGGACTAAATGAGGCCCTTTAAGACCCATCTCTATGACATGCAGGTGAGCACAACGAAGTTACGGCAACAAACCTTGCACAGATGCAGCTGGAGCAGGGTATGGCCATTGGAGCCAGCTGAAAGCTGCAGACAGCCAGATGGGAGATCCTCCAGAGGGGTAATCCCACTCTCAAGAAAAAAAAAAAAAGAAAACTTTGGCATTACCAGGTGCAGGTTTAAACAGGTGCCAGTCTTCCTCAGCTGAAGTAATTGAACAGAACTTCAGGAATGAAAAACAGCTTACCCAGGTACTTCTGAAAAATTAAGCTAGAAGACTGATGGCAACAGGATAAATGACAGTTCTGTTGCCTTCTTAGGAATTCTTTTGGAAAACAAACCAGTGTAAAAAATCAACAAATTGATCACCACTGAGCTATTTTCCTCATGACTACATGGCCTACACAATTCAAGGAGGGAAAGTGTTTCTCTGCAACCAGACTGTTGAGAAACTACCCTGCAAATAAGAACACTCTCTCTCTCTTCATTGCAACCGGTCTTGACACTGACTTTGTCATGTTAATTAGCCAAATTCAATCCCAGTGTTTGCTTGAATCAAAGCAGCAAAGACATCAACTATCAGGTAAGTCCATGAAGGAAAAATGCTTTGATGGTCAGTGGTACTCCCTGTACCAGTTACCTTCTTGTTTCGGGGAAAAAAAAAAAAAAAAAAAAAAAAAAAAAAAGGGACCTCTAGAGAAAGAAAAAACACCACTGAATCATTTGACAGAACATATTTCTCAAATACAGCAAGCTCTAGTGTAATCACAGCCAAAGAAAACTGGCAGAGGATTTGGCTGTAGCAAAGACACTTGTCTAAGTATGAAGTTTCCCATACTGTGAGTTCTGAGATACTGGGCATCACTGTACCCCTATTTGTGAAGGGTTTTGAAGCAGGGGAGCAGAAGAAATGAGAGCAGCATATAAATGGGAGCCAACAGGCTTACAAGGACTATATGCTGCATATTAGTGTCTGCAGAAGATGCATGGAAGCAGACTGAATGGGTACACAGGAACATCTGCCAAACCAAGCACAGAAATAACAGAAAAATATAAAAATCCATTATTGAATTCTGTGTGGTTTTTATAAGCACCTTGATAACAGAGGCCCCAAAGACAGGAAGAAGCTGTGTCCCTTTGTAAACATGATTGGTGCCTTTGGAAGACACTGGAGTGGTCCAAAAAGCTTGGGGAGGGCTTTCACCTACCTTATTTTATCTCTATCTTTCTCACATACACACTCAGTCTCATACTGCTTTACAGCCAGCTGCTTATGTGCCATGTTTGAGTAGCTATGTAATAGAACAGGACTACTCCAAACAGAGAAGGAACACACATGAAGATACAAAAGGGGGTTGCAAGGAATGGGCATGAAATACTCTGTGCAGGCTTGCCTCATCTCCTGGCTGCACTTTCAGAAGCTGGAGACCTGCTTTTTCTTCCCACAGCTCAGGGTGCTGAACTTCCAGCAGGAATACAGCATCAGGCTGCTGTTTTCCAGAACACCATTGCTGCCCCACCTCCTTTCCTGAGGCAAGATATGCCTTTGCTACTGACTAATTGATTCCTAAGAGCATGAGAGCTGAACAACACACACATTTACACAACCTATACTATACAGTGTGTGAAAGCAAGGCTTTGGTTCAACCCCAGGCGGCAGTCTCTGAAGGAACCAGATGGGCCCATGAAGAGGTGGAAATTACCAGCTCACAGAGAATTCAGCATCATGGTGTGCATCTCTGACTAAGTTCACAAAAAACTATCTCAAGATACAAGGGTTTCTGAAAGTAAAACCATCAACAGCACAGCAATGGGCAAGAAATTTGATTGTAACCTGTAAATCAAATATCAAAGGTCTTACAAGGCCACTGATGGCAGGTGGACACTTAACATAAATGTGATATTGTATGCTCTTTTAATCTCTTCTTTCACATGCATAAGTAACTCACACTCCATGTAAATGTCATATATCTAGTAAACAATTCATTTAAAATAATTTATGAACAGCTTAAAATGTATTTTAATTGTATTTTTCTAAAGGTCAGATAATGCAAAGAAGAACAGATAAAAAGGATACAAAAGCTTACCCAGGTGATAATTTGAGTATCCTACTGATAGCTTATATAACATAATGGTGTTTATAAAAAAAAAAAGGCGGTATGTAGGTGAGAAAGGATAAGTAGTGTGACAGGATCAAGATTAAAACTCAGGAAATTCCCATTAAGGCAGTTCATCCCAAGTTTACCATTGTATAAAACAGCATAAGAGAGCTTACTCTTGGGTATACAGTATACAAGTATATAAAATGATTATAACATAAAAGTACAATATTCTCTTTCCAGTACAGATGTGTTAAACCATTGGCTTTGGCTCCAGATCTGATTTTCACTCCCACCAGACTCTGGGAAAGGCCACATCCTGTGTTTCGAACATGTCATTTCAGGACATGAAATGAGAACTAGTTATGAAATTCACTTTCCAAAACCTGCAGTACCCAGCATAAGAGGAATTCCGAATTTACAACACTCCCTCTATTCTGTAGCTTGTCAGACAAGCTTGACTTCAAAAGTTGAAGGTCAGGCTAGGACAAGCTGGTCCTTCTATGTACGTGTGACAGTGTCTGGTGTCACACGTAGCCTTATGCCTTAGACAGGCCACACTTTCAAAAACTGCTTGCATTTTCCCTCCATCCCTAGAGAGCACATTAAATGCACACACACCATGGCAAATTCAGCTTAGCAATAGAAGCTAACAAAACATGCAAAGTTATTACTGGAAAGCCCCTAACAGGAAAAAACCACCTTCCCTGGCCTTCTTAATGCCATGCTGGTGTATACACATGGACATATGTCCAAGATAGTTTAGAACAGTTTAAAAGGAAATGTTTGCCTCTACTTTTTATTTGCTGTTGTTTATTTGCGTTTGTGACCCACATTACAGGACTTGTAATTTGAACAATCCAAGAGGTTCTCTCTTTGAGGAGGGAAGAGCAAGATGTGCTAAATACAGTGTACATTTACTATCTGCATAGGGGCTTCTCACACCTTGTCAGATCTTCCTTCTCATTTGACACTGTCTCTATGATCTCAGGTTGTTGGAGTAGGTAAGAGCCACAGCAAACAGCTCCTGTAATTATTGACATGTTTATGCATCCCCAGAAACTACTATTCCCCCAGATTTCCAAGAACATTCCTGAAAAGTTTAGTCTGAAAAATAGATTAAATATTTTAAACAAAAAGAAAAATGTTTGTTGCCTCTTTGTAGCCTGGGCAGGCTCTAAACACTTGGAGATTTTGTATTCCTGTCTAATAGCCCCCTTTCAAGGGCAAATGGCTTTGACATGTGTCTGACAGTAGAAGCAGAAGGTTTCTACCTTCTGCTCTGACACCTCAGCCTTGTGCACGTGCAGGGTCAATGTCTCCTGCAAATAGCTGTGCTTGGGCCTGCTGATGGAAAGTTGTTCCCTGGCTGGTGCTTGGTCCCTGGCAGCCTGAGGAATGACTCCATGATGCCATGTCCCGGTCCAAATGTCTTCAGAATTGGTACAGATATGTGGCACAGCAAAGCAATGTTGTGTTTGTCCCACCTCACAAACTGTGAGTAACTGAACTATTCAAGTTACTCCTTCTGGCCTTCAGAGCAACCCATCAGATCAAAAACTTGTGGATGGTAAGGTTTTTGTCCAGGGAAGAGAACTGGAAAGAAACACTGGAGTCAGAAAGGCATTTTCCCCCGGGCCAAGCTTACTTTTCCTCTTTTTATTGCTAAATACTACCACTGCAGTGACCTAGGACATTTCTGTGGCTCTAGTCTAGTGGCTTTTGTTCTTTTACACTAATGGTCCCTATTTTATGAGATGGTGATAGAAAGTTTCATCCCTTTGGAAAAGAAGGAGGACGCTAGATGGACATTTTGTGGACCAGTCAGAGCTACGAGCACTTGGCAAATTTGTTGGCCTAAGATGACACATAATTACATAATCTTTTACTAATTTTTAGAATGTTACGCTCAAGGAGAAAACAGACTTTCAAAGAACAGTCTCAGATACTACTGGGAGAGAAAGACAAGTACACAAGCAAGGAGAAAGATATAGAACCTGAAAAGCCACTTGAGTAAATTTACTCACAGGATCAGTCACACAAACCAGTTCCTGAACTGCCTATTTGTAGATCACATGCATACTACTTGGGAAACAGATAGCAGTTAAAATATTCTTCCCCAAAACTGGTCAAGATCTTTGTCTGCTAGATGAGGTTTAAGTTTGTGCTGAGCTCTTAAAAATTACAGTGATTATTTTCAACAAAAGAATTATATGAAGAACAAAAATTAAAGGCAGAAGGAAGCTCCCAGATACCTGTAATTCCTGGTGTAAAATAATTTTCTTTTAGAAAGGATTCATGTTACAAAAACAGTTTTATTTGCTTTGCTATTACACGGTTTTATGTTTCTTCCTTTTTTTTCACTCACCTTCTAAAGAAAGAAAAAGTAAATTAAAACAAAAAGCTGATAGGGAAATACATTATGAAATATGAAGAATCATGGGACCAACTGACCACTCCAGTGATTAGGAAAACTGTAAACTATTTAAAGAGAGCAGTTTTCACTGCTCTTCATTAGAGTCTGATTACCTCAGCCATTAACATTTGGCTCTTATTATGATGATTGTGAAATACTGTTCACACTAATGGACAAAAGAAAGTTGACATGGCTATCTTGATTAACTCATCAATAATAATTTGGAATAATTTTTCTTCATTCACTGGATGAATCATTCACATGTGCTTTAATAATGCACATTGTTGTATGGTAAATTAGCGTGAAGATTACCCACCTCTGGGAGCTACACTGTACTTCAAAGTATTGCTCAAAAGATATTTCAAATTTGAATTTTGCTTTAAAAAAAAAAGAAGAAAAAAAAAGAAAAAAAATGAAAGATCAGAAACAATTACTTCTTTTTAACTGTTCAGTACATCAAGACATACAGCCCTCAAGTTATGCAACTGAGCTCAACCTTTAAGCCACCAGATACTCAATATGTAAAAAACACACTCCCCACCTATTTGCATTCTTCTTCAGAGACTAAAGCAAAACTCTTGTTCTTCATAAGACAAATATAAACTTGAATAATCAACTGACTAAAATGAAGTAATCCTTACCTAAACAGATAAGAATACAACCAAAGTCCACCCAGCTCTTTGTGGATCTAGCCTTGCAAACCTCCACTCACATGAGGTTTCATAGGCAATGTGACTCTGAGCTCAAACCCTTGCTCCTGGAAGTCAGTCCTATCTCTATGCAAAAAGCCCTGACAAGTCAGCCTCCTCCTGAGGATTATCTGTACAGGACAGGAGGAGAGGCACTCCTGGCTCTAAGCCGTGCCATGGTCCCCATGGCAGGTGATGACCCACCTCTGCTCTTTGCAGCAGCAATTTTCACATGCCTCAAACAGGTAACTCTCTGAAAATGCAGTGACACACACCTCCTTGCAAAAGCCAACATCAATAGTCCAGATGATTCTCAACATTCTCAATTCTCAGTTCCCTTCTCACTGTATCTTATTCTATTTCTTCTCCCAGAATCACCACTTCATTTCTGAAAGTGCACCAAGCAGTTCTCTTACCTTTTAGCTCTTTGCTACCTGTTGTAATTGGACCTCCAGAGCTCAGAGGAAAGGCAACCTGCTTCTTTCACCTTCTGGGCTGTACCCACCACCTGCCAGCAGCAACCACCCTGAGTCAGGTGTTAACAATCCTGTGCCCCTGCCACAGCCGGTGGCAGAGGGTTAGAAAGAAGGTAAGACAGGGTAGATGTACATATAGCAGCTTCCTAAGCCAGGCAGGGCACCTTTGCACTTAGTAGATGGATTTTCTTCCACTGATTTTTCTAATTGCTTTTAGAACATGTAAGCCTGTAACAATCTACAGCATCCCATGGTGGTGACTTCCAGAGTTTAACTGCACACTGTGGAAAGAAGTTACTTCTTTTGCTTGTTTTCAGTCCACAGCCTGAGGATGTTTTTTAATGGCTCCTGGGAGTTGTATAGGGGACAAGGAACAGTAATTCCCAATTCAATTTTTTCATGGATTTTACAGCTTTCTATAATCCCTTCCTCAATTCCCTCCTGTGCAGAGAAGTGCTAGCCATTCAACTGAACTCATGGTTAACTGCAATGATCAAACTGTTTTTCTATCTTGTTTCCTGCTCTTTTTCTAATTTTATGTGGGTTTTGCCTGCTACTGAGCACTGATTAAAGGTTTTCAAGAGCTGTGATAATGCCATCATGACAGTAAGCAGTTCAGAACCCATTACTGCGCATGCAGCATCAGGTGTTCTCCCCATGTACCTTAATTTAATTTAATCTGTACTGAATGTCATCCACCTTTTTAATTTCCTAGACATTCTATAGGATGAAACTGTTCTATATAGCTTATAAACCCTTAATTCTTTCAATATCTTTAGTTAACTGCCCTAATAATGTCACATCAGTGGATACTCTCACTATACCACCACTCACCTTACAAGTGATTATGAAGATGTAGAACAGCCAAGGACTAGCACTTGTCTCTTCAAGGACTCTCCTTGTCTCTTCATTGAGCAACCTAATAATTTATCCTTACTCTTTGTTTTCTACCTTTAATTAACTCCTTTATCCACATGAAGTACTTCCATCTTTCACAGTTCAGCTTCTTTAGGAAGCTTTGGGGAGGGGCCACACTAAAAGTCTAAAAATGGGGAAGAGAAGAAAGGAGCAATAACAAACCACTTCCATTTCTTTATCTCCCATTTTCCTTCTTTCAGACGTGCATCTTGGTTATAATCTGCTACAAAAACAAAATTTTTGAAGACTGCTGTATTTTGTAAATGGTCATTCTTAAATACCAAGGTTCCAAGCCGCCGTTATACAAGATATATATCGGCAACAAAATCACCTAACATAATTTCATTAATTCACCCATTGCAAAACTGTTTCACAGGATGGAAGTCACTACTGGGAATGAAGAAGGAGAATAACATTTGTTTGACAGTAAAGATTAATTGGAAAATGAACTGTGTAATGGATGCTTGTGGAGGAATAACTAACATAATGGAATATTTGGGATATTTTCCTCTTTATGTACAGTAAATAATCTATAGAAATCCCCCGCTCATAGAGATGAGCATAAATCCTACATAAATATTCAAATACTTTATACAGTTACAATGGGAAACACATCTTCCTGTTGTTTCCAGCTGAAATAGTGCTTATGTGCTCTTCTCTCAGAGCTTTCTGTGGCAGCTATTTCAGCAGGCCGAATGTGCTGCAGGGCCAGGAGGGCAGCTGTTCATCTGGTGCACATTCCCAGCACAAGGGCTCCAGCAGGAACATTCGCACCTCCAGCCAACGCCATTGGCATGGAGGCTGCCAGCAGGATCTGGGAGATTTCCGCTCTTTCATACACCTATCGTATGACAACGCTTGGATCGTGTAGGTTTGTCATTTCAGGAGGCACAATTCGACATCTCTGGAGTGTGTTCTCAAAGCTCAAAAAGAATATAAACAAAGGAAATGACATGTGGTTTTATGATCATTGCTATAAAACATTTTATCAGCTGAGGGACGGTATTTCAAGCTGCAATATATATTCATATGAATAATTCTTAGTTAACTGGGTAATTCTCTCAATTTTATTAGATTTTATTTATTCTAGATTCTTAACCAGTCCATTTGGGGTAGGGATCTTGCCTAGAAGCTGGACATTGAGCCTAGAGAGACAAAAACTTTTTTTTTACTACCATCAACCTCTAAGATTTGTAGAATGAGAAATAATTTCATTTTCTCTTTTTTTCTGAAGTCTGAGGAGACAGGTACATTGAAAAGTCATTACAGAGGGAAAGGGAGAAAAAATAGTGAAATTAAGATTTAGATGTGTAATTAGGGGTTCTGATTAAAAAAACAAACCCAAAACCACAAATCCAAGGCATTGAAATTGCTACACTTAATTTAAATTTCCCACCAAAATCTGTATCCTTTACACAAGGAAAACACAATTTTGAACAAAATTCTGTTTTCCATTTGGATATCATTTTGACTGAAAAACTTTCATCAGTTTTACTGGGTCAGAAAGGAGACACCAGTCACTGTGTGTGTTTCCCTTTTCAACATTATAGGAAGCAGTATTTATCGGACTGCATGAGGACTATTTCTATATAATATAATTATTTCTATTTCTATATTTCTATTTTAATATTCTACTATTTTACTATATAGAAATAGTCCTCGTGCAGTTCCAAGTCTTCCATGGCTCAGCTAAGTACACTTCCTTTTCTTCACAAATAAGCACATTTGCACATCTTTCTGGGACACATTTGTTGTACATACATTTATGTTGTGTTGTTCTTGTTCCCAGAAAGTAACTGTCCTTAATTAACAAGCCTTGTACTTTTTTATCCATATCATACTTCTATTAAAAATTCCAGTATCATATAGATAACAATACTTAGTGAACCAATTGTTTTCCTTCATTATTTTATTTAAGAAACCAAAAGTTGTACTTGCCATCATCACCAGAGACAAAATTGCTTCAACAGGGAGAACACATAAGTATAAGCTTTGAGAACAGTGAGATTGTAAGAATGAATAAAGACAACCAACATTATTTTCCTGCTCCAACTCACAAAAATGGTCTGACTATTACATACAGTAGAAGCTATTTATATATCGATGCACACGATACACATTAATGAGCTCTCTTGGGGGTTTATGATCATAAAAGATACAGCTAGAAACAATGAAAAATAACTGAGGGGAAAATTATCCTTGAAGTAAAATATTAATAAATGATTTCTTTTTTTCCAGTCTATGGATTGAGATGTTCCCATTTGTGACAAATTCAGTGCCATTTACAATGTATAATTTGGTTGAGAGTAAGAGGTGAGAGGATTAAGTACCCTCAGCTCTCCCATAACGTAGCTGCACTGTTGAACCACTGCCACAAAAAGTCAACTCATGAAGTTTATCTGGACAAAACCAGTTAAACCCTCTTTCCAAAAAGACCTTATTTTCAAAAAGCACACCACTATAGGAAGGATAGGATATAATTTGGATGCTACTATTTGGCTCTCAGTATCTAAAAAACACTCACCAGACTGACAAAAACACATAATAATATTCTTCTATATATTATAGATGCATGTGTGTGTGTCTAAAATAATTTCATTTGATCATGTTTAAAAATTGAGGGGACTAGGATCCATGGCTTTTCTTCCATTTTGAAGCATGACTCTCCTTTTCTATTCCAGTATCCTTCAGATACAGACCACATGTGACCAGATCAGTTCAGATTTCATCTGAGTGAAGTCTTGGGCTCTGCATTATAGGAAATATCCAAACACCAAAAATAGCTGCTTGAACCAGAATTAATCACAGCACCAAACCCCATTCCCCAAACAGCTTCAGTGACAGGAGGTCTGAAGAAAAGCATCTAATAGATGGATCAGAGTGCATATTTGATTTGTGTAAAAATAGGATGCCATGTCACCTGCAGCTATATGCTAATATATTACATTGAGGGGGCTGTGCTATTATCAACAGGGTACAGCTCACTGTACAATACCAGGCATATTAACAGCATTAATCAATTAACAAAAACATCAAAAACAAACCAGAAACTTTTGAAATTGCTTAATATGTACAGGTTCTCCGACATAAGCCAAAGTATACTTTATTTTGTGTATTTAACGTAATAATAATTTTCTATTTTTTAAGTTAGTATCTGCTGCCTGTAGTCAGCTTGCTTTGTTGATCTCTTTTTCCCTGGTACCTTATCTCTTTCATGTTTTTAAGTGGTTTTCTTTTAAATCAGGCCTTTAAAAAATCCCACAGTATCATCTTCAATCAGAAACATAACATTATTTTTCAAATAAAACCTTGGCAAATTAGATACCCTTTATGGACAACATATCAACTTAATTGGCATGTTTTTTAAATTAACCTACCTTTCACTGAAAAATGTAAAACCTCTGCTTGCATACAAAATCCACCTGATTGTGTAGCTTGGTTCAAAGACAATAATCATGACAATAGTGTGAAGGCATGTTCACATTGTTTTATGACGCACTAAGTAGAATTTGAGTAAACAAAAATAATCATAAAAGGAAAATGTTTATGTTATAAAGTATCCAAGACAAAAACATTACTCAGCCATTGTTTTTGTGTCAGCTCCTGACACAGGGACCGTCTGGTCCCGGGGTGGAGGCACCACTCCTGGTCCTGGGGAGTCCCCACTACCCCACCAAGCACAGAACTGGGTGCAGTAGAAGGGGATGCACCCCGTGCTGACAGGCTGATGGTGACCCCAACAGCAAGGATGACTTTTGGCTGCACCTCCTGGAGGCTCCTGCCCTGGGAGAGAAAGAGAAGATGCCTGCTGCTCCAAAGAGGGAAGGTCCTTTGTATCCCCAGTGTCCCTGGCTCGTGCCTTTTGCTGACTGCTTCTCCTCTGTGCTGGCCCTGGGATGGCAAGGGAGGGGAAGCACCAGAAGGGCGAGAGGTCCTGTGATAGCTGCCCCATGCCACCATCTCTGTCACTTCCCTATCTTTCATAAAAAACAAACTGCAATTTTGTGAACTTTATCTGAAGGACCCACATGAGCTTTAAAAGAGCAATTAAGTCTTTTCTACAGCACTTTGTTCTGAGTAAGTCTCTATGAAGTTTTGTTACTCTCTAGGCCTATTTTTTGATTTTAATTAATTTGTGTACTACAATGAACAGCAGTTGCAAAAGACTAAAACTGCTATATAGCACAAGTCAATTATTAACTGGCAAAACATGAATACTATGAGTGACAAGTGTTTTATAGACAGGTTTTTCTGATAGTGCAAAATACAAAGAAGGCCCAAGACTAGAACTGCCAAAGAAGGCTCCTTCTGCATGTGACTCAGGAAACTCCTGCAAGAAAAGTCTTACTGATTGTCAAGACCTGACTCTCAAGCCTTCCTCCTGCTTGACTTTTGGTCCAAGGCTCCTGTTTTGGGCTGAACAATTATGTGGGTTTGCAAAAGCCAAAGGGTTCCCGTTAGCATATGCACAATCCCCACCTTTGGAGGTACCCTGCGAGTGCTTCTCAGACACAAACTCTAAGAGGGCTCTGCATATGCAGCCAGGTGGGTGAAGCAATAGCCAATAGTATTATCAGGTCTTGTATTGCTATTAAAAGCCATGTGGTGCTGCTCCACAAGGTGCTGCTCCCTCTTAGAGGCATTTGGTTCTGGAAAAGTCCACTTCCATTTTTTTTTATTCTGCTAGGTAGCAAATTAACCTTGGTGAGAAATATTAGACACTTCTCAGAAGTATGAGAAAATAAACACTCCAACAACTTGTTTTCAAAATCTTAATGATTTTTAAGATTGCTTTTTCTATTTTTCCCCCTTCATTTGACTCACTTTTTCAGCAGAATTGAAGAGCTGCTGGTGCAGCTTAGAGCAGCAGTTGTTGGCACATTACCTACCACCCATGCCCACATACTTGGTGCGGACACGGGACCGTGTACAGACTTACACATGCGACTGCTGGCCCGTCTTATCCCTCCTCCCTCCCCCGAAATGTCCTAGCTTAGGCCTTGGGACAATAAAGGGCATGCAGGCTGCTTTTTTACTCTTTGAAACACCCCCAGAGAATCATTCCCAGGCAGAGGAATGCTCACTATGGCCGTACCCAGTAGAGCTAGAATAGCAGGTCTGCATGACAAAACTCTTCTCAAAGCTATCCCATTCACCACTGCTATTTGCTTGCCTTGGATTTCTTGCCTCTCACTTCCTACATATGGAGAAGGGGTGGAGCAGAGCCCTTGCGAATCACAGTGATTTGGCCAAACACACCAAAAGAAGGCCTTTTCTTTGCACAAAAATTGAGAATGTTTTTTGTTAAACATACAACCACCTAAGCTACTGACTGCATCTTCTTCAGGTTTCAGTAAGTCTAGCTGCACAGCCCTTCAAGCCTTTTCCACCCACAGCTACCCACCCTTTCTTAAGCATATAATAAAACAAACAGTAAACATGCAAACCCAGAACCCTTTCACCATGTCACTCAGAGCTACCCCATCACATTCACGAGTCTGCCTGTCAGAATACAGCTGCTGCATTTACCTGAATGCTCAGAGTTTGTCATTTCATATAACTGGAGGCTGTGAATTACAAATAATGCAAGTACTAAAATCATAGTCCAGTGCCAGCTGCCTTGTGGGAGGGACTATAAACTCTGCAGCCAGAGTAAACAGCAGGATACTTTGAGTGACCACTGCTTCATCCTCCCACACATCTCTTATTCATCTTGTCTCCTTTTGATGACATTAAAAGCTGCTGCAGCATAAAAAGAAATATTAATCTGTAAGAGAAATATGAAGAGCAATTTAATACTCAGGCAAGCTAACAGATCTGGAACCATGGCATAGCTGTTACTGTCATCAACTATTCTAACTAAGCATAAGTTTCAGTAAGTTATGATTGTCAAGGAATACAGAAGTAGAGACAATACATGGCATTTATATGATTTTTCATGTGACCCAAAGAGGTGCAAAATTAACCATGCTTTATTAGATGGGGAAAGAGTTGCATTTAGGCCATTGTGCAGAAGACATAAGCAACGTTTAAAAGAGCTCCCTTGTTTTCCACAGTTTTGAACATTATCATTCTCGCTTCTCAAAGATTATTGAAAATTATTATTATTATCTGATTTCATCAAATAGTTGGTGCAAATACAAAGGAAGCATGAGAAGCTGAATTGCCCTCATCTTCTAGGTGACATTTTATCCTTTCTGCACAAAGCAGCAAGGCAGGTGTTTCTGAATGAATAGTGAAAAGCTCTGCTTTTAAACCTGTAACAGGGTTAGTCTGGATATATAGCAAGGGACTCCTTACAAAAACCCTCCAGCAATCTCTGCAAAAGAGCTGATTCCTCTGTTGGAGTGACACAAATTCACTGAGCCTAATAGGCCTACTTTTCAGCATTCACCAGTGGGACACCCAAGGCAGGCCCACAGTTACCAGCCCAGTTAGATCCTGGTAAGGAAAAAGCCCATGCAATCTTCAGAAGAAGCCGAAACAAAGGCTCAGCAGCCAGCCATTGTAGCTTTAACTAATCAGAGAGAAACCACCTGCAGGAATACCCCCTTTTCTGTTTACTCCCAGCAGAACCTTCCAAATGATGATTAATCACTGAATAAACTGAACAACTGACAATGACATGATGACAAAGGGAAGGCAGAGAGGGGCAGCAGCACTGGTGGACGTGGCTCGAGCATGGGTGGGTGGAATGGCCAAAGAAGATGGATGGCCTGAAAACGCTTGACACTTGAGTATCTCCTGTGTAGCAGGAGGACGTCTACGCTAAAGTGAGCTGCCATCTTCAAGCAAATAATGCTCTGCACAACAAGCTGACACACTTCCTTCAGCTGTCAGCAGCAATGCAGAGGGGCAGCTTCCTCAAGAATGAACTAATGAAGCTTTTAATTGGGATATGAAGCTCTGATAATAGCAGAAAAAAAGAGATACTGTAAATGACAGGATAATCCATTACAGTGGAAAGCATTGTAAATGTTTTACTGATTATACCCACATATTATCCTACCTATGTCCCTACTAATTTGAAAAATGATGAATCATAGGGCTCAAACAGGACTCAGATGAGTCAATTAGACTAACTAGTGATATCAAAAGCTCATATTTTCTGTACTTAGGAATCAAGCATGTTTTGCCTAACAACAAACTAAAATGAGCTGTGTTTCACACTCTCAGTTGACCAAGTCATTAGCAATGTGGAAGGATACTTCTTTAAATTTTCCATATTTTTAGATGCTCTTGCCCCCATGGAGTCCTTTCTGGCAGATGTTTATTAGCTAGAAAAACATTTTCAGGAAATGAAATATTGTCTTGCAGCATTCTGCTGATTCCACTTCTAATTTTATCAGTCTAGGGTTACTTTAGGTGTTTCCACATAACGATAGTATCCACATAACGAGAAAACTTTGACTGCTATTAGCCAAACTCTGCACATTCAGTATTCAGACCAAAACTGAGCTCCAGTGTACAACTGGGACATCACTTTTTCTTATAGCACTTGCATTGCAAGTGTTTTAAGATTAAGCCTTAGGGACAAATTCTCTATTAATCATGGTTTGGCCTGTTATTTACAGTAATGCAGAATGATTAGGTAAATCTTCACACCTGCCAGGAGATAGAGGGGCATTAAGCACCTCACTGCCTTTGAAACCATGACTGATACATCACCTGATCTGAAAGGTGCTTTTTCCTGAACAGAGATGGTCTGGCTCAGTCTTCTGCCAGGTTTGTTTTGGAAGAAACAAGTAGCAAAGTTCAAATGTCAGTAGGAGTAAAACCTTTTCCACTCTACTTTGTATTTTTAAATTTAGGAATCTAGCACAGGTATGAAAGAAGATTTGAAATAAAATAAATTTAAAAAATGTTTTGGTGGCTTGGTTTTCTGCTTTTGGGATTCTCCTCCCCCCCACTCTTCCCAATAGTGAAAAAAGAGGAGAAGTGGAATTACTGGGGTAAATCAAATCCCAGATGCTTTTATTTTAGCTTCAGATTCATTTAGAACATTTTCCATTTTGAATTACTGTACTGAAAGCGGGAATATCTCCATGTATCTGAAAACGGCTGTGAATATTTTCTATATCTCAAAAGGCATTTTTTTGTAGGGGAAAACATTCATAAAACACTTCAGCTACACAGAATATAAATTAACTCCGATTTCATGGCAATTTGCATTTTCTCTCTGATTTAACAGAAACAGACAATTAAGATGAAAGTTATTGCAGGGATACATCTGCACTTCCAGACTTCAGCCTATGTCAGTAATTTTATAGCGTACTTCCTTGGCCATGGTATAGTAAAATTTAGCTTTCAATTTTCCTACCATTTTCTATAAAAGGTCTCAAATATAGCTTTAGAAATATCTTCACTTTGACAAAAAATAAATAGAAATAGACATTTGAGGACTAAGACATTTAAACAAATCCAAAGTAATTTCTTGGGGGCAGAAACATCCAGGAACTTCCATCATTATAGAACTGAGATCTTGTCAAAGTGCCCAGAGAATGACTTGCTCAGAGTGTCTTTCAGCAACAATGCAGAGACTATCCCTTCTGTACACTCCTTCTCAGCACCTGAGGTGCATTTGGTGATTTTGGTGTAATAATGTGCACGTCCACGGTTGCGATTGCCAAATGGTCGAAATGTGTTCAGCTGCACCTGAGAAGCCTCTATCACCCCACCTCCTCAGCAGTACAGGCAGTTTCCAGCTTTCCTATTTAAGCTGCTTTACAAAAGGGGCCAGAGAAAAGTGCACATCTGAGCTTATAGTACAATACTTTGAGCAAGGCTTGGAGCCCAGCCCCTGCTCAGGACTAGTTGTGTACTCTATATATGACATCCTGATTTCAGCTCAGACAACGCAGATCCTTCTGTGGCCTAAACCCTTTTTGAAGACAGAATTTGGTTCCCAGTCTCACTCACAAACTTTCAGAACTTTTATCTGCCCAGACTGCTGGTATTTCCTAGGAACACTGGTACAAAAGTGTGCACAGTTACAATTTTTATACTTCTATCCTGCCATATTTGTTCCATTCCTCCACCACATCAAACAGTTCTTCGTGACAGCTACATGTACCCTCTCCCCAAGTTTTATCCTAACTGGTTTTATCCCTTAAAATTCACATCACTCACAATAAGTGCTCAAAATCTTCCACTCAAAACCATTCCTACACTTTCACTGGTACAGTCAATACTAATTCTCAACAAAGTTTTCCCATGTCAATTGGGTGCTCATCCCAAACCTTCCAAAATCTCCAGTTACTCTGAGGACTCCTAACACTGAACAAGAATTGAGCTTCCTATCAAAATCCTCTAAGAGTCTTGAGCCCCAGTATTGTATATGCCAATTGCTTTGCACAGTTCTTTGTCCAGGGTCAATGCATACATTTAAGGAGATAATTTATTCTAAAGGTGCAACCTTTTCTAAAGAAAGGAAAATTTCATTTGCAGCTCTATTTCAGTAACTATTGCCAAATTTGCTAAATATTTTTTCTCTACACTGACATCTTTCTGTTACAGCACAGACTTTTCCACAGATTTTTGGAATACCACTCTGTGATCTCTGCTGTCCTCACTCAGAGAAGATTGTTATTCACAACCTCAGTGGCAGTAGCTTCCTGGTGCTGTTTTTCCTCACATTCCTGCTCCTACATCTGTATTGTTTCAACTGTATCAACTCTCCCCATCTTTTTTAAATGTATATTTCCAACAAATATTTTGCTTATTTCCTTTAGATTTTGCATATGTGTTTCTTTTGATCCAGACAGGATCAGGAGAAGAATATAAAATGCTTTGAGGAAAAGCTTTCCTCCTGTACTTATTCCTGCTTTTATTTTGCATGAGTCTCTTCATCGACTTTGGAAAGACGTCCTGGTGACCCTTGAAATGCAAGGATAAGATAATTTTAAAAGGCTCAGCCATAGACAAGGTTAGAAAATACGTGAACAGGCAGGGAAGAGCAGAGAACTTGCTTTGTTATTGTTCCTTCATTTTCTTTATGATACTCCTTTTCTGAATTCTTATGAAAACATACATCCCCAGTGAGCAAGGAAGTAGTAGAAAAGAAATAGGAAAGTACAGACAGTGCATTTTGCCTTCAAAATGTTTAAAACATCTTGTGCTCTTTCTTTGCAACAGTGAAGATTGATGTCTTTTTTCGGATAATGCTTCAAGGAGCTACTTTACAAAAAATACCAGCATCCTTTCAGCAAGTTCTCTGCATGTGGCAGGATATTGGTGAAAATCAGCAAATCTGGGATGTTAATGTTCAACCAGGTACAGTGAAGGGTGCAAAGCACTTAAAGACAGATCAGCTTGACAGATTCTGTACTCCAGCCTATTTATTCAGGCATGTACTTTAGTTGTAGTTGCCTTGTTTAATTAGCTACTGAGGTGTTCCATCTTCATCCCTAGTGCCTCATGTCTCACAGGACGCAGAAGCAATCACTGCTTGGGACTATGACGGAGCAAGGCTTGATTGTTCTACAAGATGTCCCATGGATGGGGACCAGACACCATTGATTAACCATTAACTTTGCAGTTCTTAACATCAGGGTTTTTCCTTTCAGTGATGCTAAGATAGACACTTTGGAAAGATCTGAAATGCCGTGTAGAAGATGACAGATTGCTTTGTGTATTTTAAAAAGGGCTGATTACACAGGCTCTACCTCCAGAGCAACTTAAGAATAAGAAAAACATAGGAAGAGATGGTGGAATTTCTATGAGAATTTTTAAAAAATGCATACTCACACACAAAAGCACAGTTGAGATGTATGTAGAGATGTCTCTGCTGAGTGTATTTCTAATAAAATACATACACAGGATTAAAGCAAACCTTGCTGAGAATTCATGCATAACCAGTTTCTAGCAATAAGCAAAATTCTTCAGTCCATAGGTTTATGTTGCTTTTGCAGAGGGAAGAAGAGACACTTGTGGAAGAAAAGGTGGACTGGACTGAACAGCAGAGAACTGTCTGCAGAAGCCACACTGAACTAAGTTTGCTGCTTAAAATACATATTTTAAATGTGCTGTGTTCACTGCAGAACCACTTGAAATTTTCTTAACCATTGACTCTTTCCATCCTGAAATATCATCACAATTTAATTTTCAGATGCTTCAGATGGATTCATAGCTGCTCTGCTATATTTTTTGCATTTTATGCATAATGTTTGCTCTGCAATATTTTATGCATTGAAGTTATTTTGGATTATTAGTTCATTAGCAGTCTAGACCTTTATACTTAGTACTTGCTCCCAATTCCAAACAACTATATAAGTAAGAAATTTTCATTAGTGCCCATGAAAACAAATCTAGTCTAGTACTGTTATTCACGGTATGCATCAGTTTTAATTGTTCAAATTAATCAGCCAGTTCTTCTGACCTCTCAGCTTCCTTTTCTCATCCCTCCAAGAAAACAGTGCAGAGAAGGGCACAGCAATCAAGGCTTGGTATTGTCTCAAAGCCTTCAAATTTCTTCAGCCATTTCAAATGGTGGCTGGACTACCCAAAACCACAGAAGAGCACAGACCTTTTGTGGTGGTCTGCATTTAGTGCTGGGCAGAAGTCCAAGCTCCATGATCCCATTTGCATGGGTTTGCAGGATAGTGGAACTGACATCTTGATTTACAACAGCCCAAGTGAGATTAAGTCACATCACAGCTGACCAAGCGGCCAAGGCGACATTTTGACCAGGCCAGGTAGCATGTCCAGACATCCCACAGAGCAGAGAAATAAAATGACAGTACTGAAAAAGCACTCATCTACCTAGGAGGAGTCAGTTGAACTTTCTGACTTAGTATACTCCTCCATTTCTTTAGGAAGACAGGGATATTGCTCTACTTCCTCTCAGACATGTCAATAATTTGCCAGACAGCAGGGATAAAAACACTGCCATCTCCAGGTTCCCATCACACCTCTGGGAGTGGGCACACACCAGCCCTGTGGCTGCCCAGCTCACACCCAAAATGCAAACCTACCAAACAGCACCTCACCTGCTCACTTTGCCCCAGAGACCAGCAGTTTCACAAGCTTAGCAGCAGCTGTAGGAGACTGAAGAAGCTCCTGTCTGGCCAAGGCACGTGGCCCCTGCCATGCAAGCCCTGCCCAGCTGGTGCGTGGCACACTCAGCCCTGTAACTGCACTAGGATCTGAGGTCACAGACCCCGTTCCCCACACTCTTTGCTCACGCTTCCCTAGACAACAATGGCTTGCATGTACTGAATTTCAGGACACACTGAAGAATCCTGCCATTTACCAAGTCCTCATACAGGCAAGTTTTAAGGAAGTTCTTGAAAGTTTTTGCTTTTTTGCTTTTTTGCCCCCCAGTCCTTTAACTGACACAGAGTAAAAGTTGTGTGATTTACATGTGCCTGGAAAGGATGGAAACAGCTATTTTTAACTGTATCGCTTGCTTTTAATTCCATCATTCAATTAGACATATATTTTTAGCTTCAGGAAACTTTCTTTCCAAGAGGTGAAATGCCAGCACAGTACACTAGCAGAACCATTAGCTGTCAAAATAAAAAAGGCTTCATATTCACAGAACAACAAGATCAACTACATGCAACAGAAATAAGATGGCAGTGCATTTTTACTTTTCAGCAGCTAGAGCAGTGTTTTCTGTATTAAATTTAATAGGCATTTTACATGGGATGTCAGATATTTTTGTCTCCGCAAATAGGGTTCTTTCCTTAAAAAAAAAAAAAAAAAAAAAAAAAAAAAAAAAAAAAAAAAAGAAAGAAAACAGAAAAAAAATATCTAAGTTTCCTGCTGCTTATATAGGGAAAACAGCACAGAAATTGCAGTCTTACACTAGCAATGACTAGGTAGTCATCATTTTTAAAAACAATGTCACAAAAGCTATTTCGACGCTGTCACTCTTAAGAATAATTAGTTTCCATCAAAGCAACAGATTATCTGTTCATGTTGTCCACTGGGTCATTACAATGGGCAACCAATACAGATAAATGGTATCTAATCTTTTCTGCTCTTCTATTGGACTGATTGATGGTTATAACTTCTCCGATATTATAAGGCAGAAAAATTATGCTGACATTTAGAAGCAAAAGCACAGGAAGATAAAACTAAGCACAAAGCACATCCAACACCATTTAAAAAAAAAAAAGAAAAAAAAAAAAGCTGAAGACAAATCGAACAGAAAAACAAATGACAATTAGGCCAAAAGAGAATATAGAGGGGAACAACTATACATTGTGGGTGGCAAGGAGCTCAATTAATTATAGAACATGAAGGGAAATCCAGGCATTTCCATTAGATGTTATTAAAAGACATATTGACTGAGCTTTCTTTACATGTTATGCCTTAGAAGAAGACAAAAGGATTTCCCTGGTATTGATTTGTTCCTGGAATTGGTCGACTTTAGGACATGAAGAATAACATAATGAGAGGTGGCTGGGTAGCAAACAAGAAAGAACAAATTGCTGCCACTGACACTCACATTTGTGAGCTTCCATATATTATTGCCTTTTTCAATTTAGCATTTTTTCACACTGCTTGTCAGAAACCATTACACCATAAAATATGCTCTAAACTTAAAACAGCAAGCCTCTCAGTTATTCATTTACTGTACAAATAATCACCATTTTCAGCAGACCTGCTCAAAAATATTAGCAATATTAACTAGCTGGCTGGATTTGCAATGTTCCTGTGAGGGGCTAAATGCCCCGAATAGCTCCCAGGTATAAGGTAAATATTCAGCTTTTTGGAGAAGCAGCCTGTTTCCCTCTAGCAATAAAGATGCTCATCCCATGTTCATCTGCTGTTTTACAGCTGCTGTAGGATGACCACAAGCCCAGCCCTCCAGTCAGAGCAGTAAGATGAGGATGAGGTTGACTGTCAGTATGACAGCCTGTGGGCCGAGGGGCTTTTAAACATCTTCTTGCTGGTGAAGAGAAACAAAAGTCTCTGCTTTGCTGAGATGGCCTAATCCTGTCCATGACAGACTCTTATAAAACAGAGCTGTGTGGGGACCATCCATCTGGGGGTTGGAGGAAAGAGGATTGGCATTGCTACCCCCCATGCAGGCAAATCATCAAAAGAAATGAAAAGGCAGAGTACTTCTCATGGGTGTTATTTACATTGATATAGAAAAGTGAGCCATTCCATACTAATCATTAGCACTACACTACAGCTGGCTTCTCTCCATGAGAACAAGGGCTTGTGTATCTGCTCATATGTATGTGCTTAGCAATTCTCCTCAGAGTTATGATTCTTCAAGCAGTTTTGTATTGTGTTAAAAGTTTGACTACAAAATAATTTTCTGCTACAATGAATGTATATCCACAGCAGGCAAAAACTCCTCAATCTATAGATTCACTCAGACAGCTACCTTCAAAATTATACTATGAGTTACACTTCTCATACTCTGGTATTTACCTTTGGCTTTATCAGCAACTGTGCTCAGTTTCACTTCAGAAATTTTGAGCAGGGGCTGATTTTGCCATTTCTCTCAGGCTCATATGATCATTTCAGGCAACAGAATACTTTTCTATGCAAGCATTATTTGGAAAAATAGCTTAGAAAACATGAAGAGCAACAGTGGAAAAGTGGTAAGCCTCAAGCAGGTACAAGCCAAATAGCTTCTCCACTACACAGTTGTTCAGAGATGAATGTCCAGATAAAGAACTGTCTTTATGTTTGTTGTCTCTAATATTTCTTAAGTTTTCACTCTTAGACTCATCTACTAAGTCAATGCCTCTGGGAAGGATAAATCACAGAGCTACCCTCACTACCTTTATAATTTCTACCTAGCATAAAATGTTTTCTCCATTTTGTGAGAATATAAGATTTTAAAACAGTTTCTGTCTCAAATGAAAGCAAAATGCCAAAATCTTGACAGATTTTTTGAATGAAAACAAATTCAATCATGAAATTTGCAATACTTAATTTCCAAAATGGATATCTTACATTTTTTACATCTCATTTGGTTTTGAATAGAATATTTTTGCTTCAAACAGCACAGTTTTTTAACTGTAAAAATATTGCTCCTAATATTGATTTATAAAAGGCAAGGATTGAAATCGGAAGTTCTAGTGCATTTGTCAAAGTTAAATAAATATGATAGCTCAAAATGGTGATCTTTAGCTGCATTTTTTTTAACCTAGGCTATCACATAAATTTGGGGTTAGGCTAACTATAATTGGGATGGATAAAACAGATTTGTGTTTAACTTAGCCAATAGGAAACAAAGTTTATCCCACTTCTTAAGAGCAAATCCAAATCTCCTAACCTGGGAAGCTAATGGAAGAACCTCCCAAAAATATAAAAATTTTGAGGTAGCACTGGCTGAAAGGGGCTTGTGACTAAACAAGGAAATTATCTTCTGATTATTTTCTCAGTAAAATTCCCTATATATATAACCTAAGATTTTTTTAACCAAGTACTCCTATGAACTAGATAGAACTTGTGCAAAATGTTAAAATGCTTTTGCTACCTGTTCAAGTAAATGGGGTAATATAATTTCAAGTCAGAGTATTAATTCTTCCTCTCAATGGCTCAAATTATAATACTCAAGTTTCTTCAATATGTCCTCTATTTTTAGAAAATAATGGAATCAGAATAAAAAGATGAAACTTTCCACAAATAGAGATCCAGATACAACACTGATTAAGTCAATCAAAATCCTTCAAGATGTTTTAAACATTTCACTTTGATTTTTTAAAAATAAATTTAAATTCCTAAATGAAAAGTCACTTGGACTAAAAATTTAACTTAAAACAATCCAGAGAGATATTTCCATAGTTTCAAGGCTTTTATTCTGTATTTTTTTAACAAATACTGTGCTAAAAATCATCCTTAAAACAAAAACAAACCAAAAACCAAACAAACCACCTTTGATTTATACTGTCATTTCTGGGGAAAAAATATTGAAATAATGTTGACTGCCTCTAGTAACCTTTAAAGCTGTAATGGTTACTGGGCAGGATTAGCTCTCTCCTCAGGCTCTGTGACGTTTGCACAATTATGTACATGAAGGGAGATCAACTTGTCACTCTTCTTGAGTGATAAGTAAGTTTCAAAAGATGAGAATTCTCTGATGTTACATGTGATATGGCTGAGTGAATGAATGTAAAGTAGGAGGATAAGAAACTGTTTTATCTAGTTTTTTCTTCCCTTCTGTTGTCTGT
>VYZP01043633.1:0-11695 GCA_013400635.1 Hypocryptadius cinnamomeus
CACACACACACACACACACACACATGAAAAATGAATATGTGTATACAATATACATGTATATACACAATGCAAATGTGTGTATGCAATATGCACTTATATAAACACTGTGTGTTTATATGTAATTGCAATTCTGATGGTCAGTGTTGTATATTTAATACTAACATCCTCATTGTGGTTTATATACAATGTATGGAAACATACAAATGTATGTCATACAATGAATGTCATTCTTATGCTTTCTGGTTGCATTAAAAATACTGTGATAGCTCTAGGAAAAGATTCAAACTAAATATAAAAAGTAGCAAAAGATGGTAATGAAGGAACAAAATCTAGACTAACAAGCAAATTCAGGACACAGTTTCCAAGAAGAAATACAAGGGCAAGAGCTAGAACAAGAATAGAAAGTGCATTCCACTCTGTATTTGGAACTACTGAAGATAAATGATCTGTAAGAGACATTTCAAACCACAGAAAAGCTGAATCCCAGTCTCAGATCAAATAAGTACAGTTAGTAACATGAGTTGAGGATGATCCAGAAACATATGGAACAAATATTACAACAGCAGATATTAGTATGCTGATGTGATATTTTTCCTGAGTTTATTAAACATAAAAAAGTGATTTTGGAAGAATAAAATATGATTCTGAAAACAAATATTGGAATATGCACAGTATTGATGTAAAAGTCTTTCAAACTGTTTTCTAGAAGATGTTATTTAAAATGATACTTACGCTTGAAAAACACTTCAGAAATGCCATGTACAGTGATGTGTTCATACTTGGTGCAGTTAGTCAGTGTGTGAACACTGTATTGATTTTTGATACCTGTCTTTCATGCTGACAACCTTGACGGTTGTGGTTGCTCTGATCAACAGTTCTGAATACTGCCGTGCACCTTGTGATTGAATAGGAAAGCCTGGAAATGCTTTTCCTTCTCATAACATCAGCATAAAGAACACAGTGTTCTAGCTCCTCTGACTGTGAACAATCCTGGTGTCATGAAAGATTGCTGTAGTTTCCATAAACATGCTTTTTGTGGTTTGGTAGGAAAGCTTCTTCCCTAGAAGGTATTTTGTTCATGGTGCAAGTAGCATCCTCTGATTCTTAATAGTCCATCCCAGCTTACTTGTAAATTCACACTTTCTGCAGTTTCCTGATGTATTTTTAGAATGATTTTAATGCTACTACAATTTGTCATTATTGTCCCAGATATTTCTAAATATTTCTATCATCTGCAGAAATCTTAAAATGCAGTATGTCAGTAATTTATTCTATATTAATGCTTAAATAAATGTTTAAATGTTTTACTCTAATGCTTATCATTTTTTTTTCTGTTGTAACTGGTCTTCATTTTATGTTATTGTCTAAAATAGCTGAGTTATTACAAAGTTCCCTAGAAGGTAAATATTCTGAAATACTACTGAAAGATTTTTCTTACTATATACAAAACTATTTTCACATTTCTTTTACTTTCTGGCTTAAATATCAGTAATGAAATCAGAATACTGCAGCTTTTACCCTGTCCAACTATTAGTGATTAAAATTTAACATCAATATTTTAATTAATCTGAATAAATAATAATACAATTATCAATACTTTTTCTTAAATGCTCAAAGCATGTGTCAGGACAAAACTATTGATGAAGCCATGTGGTTTTATGTATATTTGTGTATGTAACTGGTCTGTGACCTCCTGTGTTGCAGAAAACCTTTCATTGCGTGGGAGAGAATATGAATACATAGATGTATACATAAGTGCAGAAAGAATTGTCAAACATTCCAAACTCTGTGATATAATAGATTAGTTGCATGTGCTCTCACGTACACAAGCGCTGTGTAAAAATGTCAGCAGTGGTCATGCACATAATATGTATTTATAACATAACTGCTCCATCCACAGGCTCATTTTTCAGCTCTAGTGGATGTTCATGCTTAAGCCTGCCCTGCTCCTGCATACAGCCCCTTTGCCAGCAAACTTCCAGCCAGAGTAAAAGTAACTATAAGAACAAATGGTTCTAACTGAAATCTGGAATTCAATGATTGCTAGTTTTCTAAAATTAAGGCTCCAGTCTAATTGCAAGTTACTGCATGTGGTCAGTATTACATTAAATTCTAATTTCTAATGATTCCATGTTCAGGAGACACCAGGCTCCAGGCCACCATCAGGACAAGAACTCTGTACAGAGCATGCACTCGATCTCTGCAGCAGTACCCAGCTTCCTAAATGGTTTTCTGACCTTGCAGATCAGCTCATCTGGCCTCTTTAGTTCACGGGAAATAGTGCAAGCTCTCTGCTGAAGGATGCATGTGCTGATTCCCTTTACCTGAATGCTAGCCACAATTTGTCATTTCTGTCCTCATTTTATGTAGTAATTAACGACCATATTTGTAATTTTCTGCAAGCATTGCTCAGTGATGGAGTTGCAGTGGTTGAGAAGGAAATTATTCCAGTAAGAGTGAGGGTTTGGCCTAACTAACTAGTTGCAGGAGTAAAACAGAAAGGCTCTTGATGGTGGCGTGCAAAGACTAGGTTAGAAACTCACAATGTTCCCTACAAATTGTAGGATTTCTTTCAGACTCCCTGCTAGCTTTGAATTTCTTTCAGTTCTTTTAGCCAAACTGTATGAAATAGCTGTATCTGTGTCCTTAGCAATTTGCATATTCTTGGTTCCCTCACAAACCTGCTTTTTTTTTTTAGGTGAAAGAAAGACAACAGTCTCTTGCACGAAGATTATGAACAAGAATATCAGCCTTGTGGACAACAAGAAGTGCAAATATTTAACAAAACCTGAACCACAGATCCGCAAGTGCAACGAACAGCCCTGCCAGACAAGGTAATTGTGATTTGGTGAAATTAAACTATAATATCTAGATGTAAAAGCCATGTAAAAGCAGTGGACTGCTTCTCACAATGAATAGGCAGTAAATACATTCATTCAAAACATTATAATGCAAAATGAAGGGAAAAAAGAAATGCTGGATATTTTTTCTCCTGAGTTTTAATTAAAGAGAGTCCGTAAGCACCATGCCTGAATAAATTCTTATCCAGTAAAGCAGTTACTTCCTTTCCTCAGGAAGTATTCTTACAGACTGATCTGCGCTACAAAACTGAAATTTAAATGCTGTTTATATAAAGACATATATGGGATTTAATTCCATATTCTTAATTAATGATATGTTTTAGTGGGGGGGTTTTTTTGAAGCAAGGCTTCGTGTCTTTAAAGCTCTCGATAAACTCTAGGTACCCTGAATAGTAAATAAATAAATAAATCCATGTTAATCATTCTTTTTACATTAATGCAACTTGAAGTATAGCGAGCCTGCCCCTCACTCCTCTCTTTCCTCTCACCCAAGGAGAGGAAAGTCCTTGTATGTGGATCAACAAATAGGCTGAACTAGACTCTAGTGGTTGAACATTGCAAGAGGCAGGAGGCAGGTCCATGTGCAGCCTGTGCCAAGCAAAGCCCACCCACCACCCACTGGTGTTCCTGCAGCTGAACTGGCAGCCTGCTCCTTGCACTGGCTGACCAGGTCAGCGAAGTGGCCCATGTCAGAGTCATGCCACTTGGCAGCTAAAAGTTATGTGTTAAGGAGGTCCTCAAGAATTGCATGTACTTTTTTAAAGCAAGTTAGAGCAAGGCCACACCTTTCAAGGGAGGGGAAAGCAGCTAGCAAGAGCTGGCTAGCATCCCCGGGAGTAAGCACTAGGCTCAGTCTGCTGTAGTCATCTGGAGGACAGGTAGATGGCATTTTTAAACAAAATAATGCAAAATAAATTAAATGCAAATACTGTTGAAGAAGGTATGTAAAGTGAACAAGAAGACAGCTTTCTTGGAAAGGATGAATACTGAAATTGATAAAATGTGAAGTATGATATATTTTAAGTAAGACAAAACTACTGACATTTGGTCTTCCGAAAATAGGGCATTACCCTTTGGAGGGATTATTTAAAGTTCATTATATGCTTATTTGGGAAGACCTTTATTTTGTTTTATTTGAACCACTGTTTACTTAATGAATAGAAATGGAATAATCTGATCTTTTTCTGAGGCATTGTCTACCATAAATTTTCAGTATTCTGTGTTTTTTCTAGCTTATTAAGTGAAAATTTTAAAACTCTGCTAATTGATACTGAGAGATGCTGTGCTGGGAAATGTAGAAAGATTTAATGATCCAACTTTTAAAGTTGGAAGTAAGTGAGTTACTTACTACTTGTAAGTGATACAACTTGTAAGTAATGATTACAAAATAATATTAGCTTTCAACAGAAAAGCAAAGCATGCGCTTGCATAAGTACTTACTTGCCATTGGCCTATGAAGAAATATCTTAAAGTCCATTTCATCATCTTGACAGGTCACGATTTGTAAATTATGTATCTGGACAGATAACAAAAAACCCCTTATTTAAGTGTTTTATTTTCTTGCTACAAATGCATGACAGAAGGTTGAAAAAATTAAAAACTCTCCTTGCAAACCAAGTCTCCTTGAAAACTCTTGTGTTTTCAGGAGACAGAACATCAGGGACAGAGCTGTTTGATTTTTTAAGGGCACATGGCCATAATCTGGATCTACAGAACATCTGGGGAAAATTATGTTCTAGAACAATTGCTCTCTAGGTATGTGGTCTGTGCCAAACTGCATCAGCCTTCCTTGCTGTTGTGATTTAAGCCATGCACCCTGTTGGCCTTACTCTGAAGAGCATGAAGAATTTTGTGCTTTTGTGTTTTTTCCAGGGCAATGAGTCTTTGAGTGATTCTTTCTTGCAATACAATATTTTCAAGGAATGCTGGACTTTACATGCTTGGCATACACTTGACGTAGATAGACATACAGAGAATAACAGGCAGGCTGATCAGGGATCTGTCACCTTTATGTATGTCTATTTTGGAAATTTTGTAATTTGGATTATAATTAGAGGAAAGTAGTTTGAAAACATAGGGGTAGTGGACTGGGGAAGGAATTTATATGTGCATTAATACCATATGGAATATAATAATAATGTATGTAGTAATATGTGTTAGATTCATAATTACTCCATTAGCAAAATGACAGTAAAAGGAGGCTGAAAATATGCAAGTGTGTCTTGGGTGTATACACTTAGAATAAGTGAATAAGATGTGGTGGTATTTTTTCCCTCCTGATTTTGTATTACTACATTGCCGGTGTTTCTTCGCAGATGGATGATGACAGAATGGACACCATGTTCAAGGACATGTGGAAAAGGAACCCAGAACAGACAAGTAGCCTGCACACAGCAGCTCAGAAATGGGACCCTGATCAGAGCTAGGGAGAGAGATTGTCTGGGACCAAAGCCTGCTTCTGCACAGCGCTGTGAAGGCCAGGACTGCATGACGGTGTGGGAGGCTGGAGTCTGGTCTGAGGTGCTGCATTTATTTATACTCCAGATACTCCATAGTCATTATTTGTGCCTTGGTATTTTTTGGAAATAAGGTTTTTTCAGCATCAAGTGCCACAGTTTAGCCTAACGATTTTCATGGTCCTCGTGCAATGTTTTGGCAAAGGGTTCAGGGGCAAGGAAAATCTGCTGTGTAGAGCTACTGCATTTTATCTAGTTAATGTTGTGCAACAGTCTCTTCTGGCCAGTTCTCAAGCATGTGTAATCAAGTATGTCCTGTCTGTAGTAGTGGGTAACTAGAGGGAAATAGAATTAAGGCACCACTTACCAGCTACAAGACCTTGGGTTTGGAGTGGAAACATCTGGGATGTACTTTTGTACCAAGGGATATTGATCAGCAGATGGATGGTGCCATCCTGCTTCAGGGAGGCTTTGAGGGGAGCCTTTGGCAAAAAAAAGACATCTTCTTCCCTTCCTCTTTCTTCTCTGCTCTTTTTCCAAAGCAACAGCAATAGGCAAATGGGCTTGTAAATAACACAATTTCACATACCTTGCATCCTGAAGTATTGCTATAAAATGTAATCATTGTTCAAAAAGCTTTATTAATTTAAGGTCTTTAAATGTGCTCATCCATTTGGCATTCTTCATCTTTGATTTCTTCTAAAATTGACTGACCATGGAGGAAGAAGAGTATTGTTCTTACTACCATCTGGACAAGATGAAAGGCTTAATTTGGAACTTCTCCTTCCGTTGAAAGAGTAAAGGCAATTCTGATTGCCTCCCATACTAGAAGCTGTGCTATGGATCCTTCTGTGATCAAAATACACATAGCAGCTTCTGAATGTGGATGCAGTCCCTTCTTTGAATTGCTCTACTCAGCAGAACTCCTTGATCCCCAAGCAAGAAAGAGCTAACAAATAGGGAATGTTTTCAAAGATGAAAAGCACATACTAAGGTAGAGATAGGAGATATAAATACCAGCGGTTTCTGGCATGGTACACAGTTTTATGATGCGAGAGCTGATTGTGAGAAGAAAGGCATCCATTTACAGAGATGAGTAAAAGAAATACACAGATTGTTTAGTCAGTTTGTTTTACTTCAGAGATGAGAAATGAGAGAGCATGTTTTTGTTGGAAGCAATAAATATTTTTTGAAGAGCGAGGTATTTCCCATGGCCATTCCTACTATCACCATTATGTAGGAAGCTAGCCATTGCTGCTTCCTGTGGTTACGATCAGCTTGGCAGAGGAGAGTTTTGAACTGCGAGCAGTGGGATGATCAAAAGCAGTGATAATGTTTTGAGAAGGAAATGGCATCATTTTTGGCTGTGTAAGTGGGAATGGTGGAAAAACCCATAGATTAGGACCTTCTGAGCAACTTGAAAAGAGCTTTCACATGCTGACTATATAGTGACTTTGAATTTTCAAGTTCAGTCTGGATTCTTGCATAGTTTTGGAGTATTTACTTTTCCATTCTACATTTTTTTCCTCCTCCGAAAAACGGCTGTTGGACACTAACAGAGCTTTTCTTAAGTTGCTTCATATCTTATTCCTATGAACGTTATTTTGATTTTCTTTCATTGCATTTCTTTCCTTGGAAGAAGAAAGATTGCCTAATATTTTTGGTGTAACATTTTGCATTCACCTAACCATAACTTCTCGAATATTTTCTTATTCAAAAGCCTATTTTGTTCTAAAGCAAGTAATTTTTTATCTAATTTTAGGTGAAAATGAATCAATTGTAATTCTGTCCCCTGAGGAATTTTTATTCAGTTATTCTTTTTTAATAAACCTAGTGTTGATGCTCTTGAAGGTTGGAAGTTAAGAGATCACTGAAGCTGTGAAATATTTATGCTGACCTGGCAGAAGTCATATAGAAGGGGATGAAATGGGGTAAGTGAATTTTATAGAAATCTGAAAAAACATTTTTTCCAACAGTGCTCTGTGAAGTGTGGTAAGGGAGTACGGCATCGGACTGTGAGGTGCACCAATCCACGCAAGAAATGTGTTTTGTCCACAAGACCTAAAGAAGCAGAGGACTGTGAGGACTATTCCAAATGCTATGTCTGGAGAATGGGAGACTGGTCTAAGGTGAGTAATCCTTGATAGTAGTGGCTCCCAGCATCACACATTTTGCAAGTTGAGTTCTTAATAAGAATTCTTATCAAAAGTGTACAGATGTCCCAACTGAGGGAACAATAAGGCTATAAACAAAAAAAACCTAAACTGGTAGTCACAGTGGGCCTACAGTGTAAATAAAAATCAGGAATATGAAGTAAATGTGAGATAAATCTTCAATATAATGCAAATTTGTATTATCTTACTGTGTCAGTAGGCAGGCAGGCAGCTTCAGAAACTGCAGCCAGCTCCAACCTTACCATTCACATATTTCGTTGCTTTGTGTTTGCACATTTTATTTGTGGTTCCAGTAAAGTAAACCCTTCAGCCTTATGTAGTAGCACCTTTAGCCTCTTAAATTTCCACATAAACGTTTTAGCATCTGGGAAGCATCTATTACTGTTTTTCTTTTATTATTTTTTTTATTATTATGGACACTCAACGTAACTGTCATTGTATTATTTCCTTGGCATATGTGTTCTGAGAGGTGGATAAGCATAGGCCAAACAGTAACAAACAATATTGGTTAGATCTGTGATTGGCCTTCAATGTCTGATACAGTTTTGTAAAACCCAAAACATGCTAAAATTCTGAAATTGAACCTTGTCAAGGTTTTCTCTTGCTGTATCACAGACCACACTTTAGCAGAAAGATTGCAATCATTTTTATTTCCTTTGTTTCTCTTCATAACTTTGCACACAACACTTTCACTTTCAGCACCTAACATTATTGCAGCATTTTTTTAACTTGCTTGTATGGAGAAGTATTTAATGTATTTTTAGTTGTCTTTCATGTGATGTAGGAGCTGGAAACAAGGACTAAAGCCAGTAGTGTATGGCTAGCCAGCCTTCCAAGAATTAGCTGCAAGTACTCTGTGAGTAACTAGCTACTTCAAAAGCACATAGTTATAACCATTAATTTTTTTAAACAACAGAAGCAACTAACTTTCAGTAGCAGTATTACTTTTACAAGAAAATATGTTTGGCAATAACGTTTAGTATTTCCATTTCTGTACTACATAACTACGGTTAAAACCTGCCTCATTTAGCACTAGCACCAATAGGAAGTAAACCATGGAGAAATGACCATCTGCTTTCTTAATTGAAGCAGTCATTCAAATTGGGGTTGCTGAGGCTATGTGGGTATGTTGAGACAGTTACACTCTGTTCCCAGTGCCCTCTGGAGTGAAGAACTTTATCCTCTCGGTACTTTTCGCAAACAACCATGTCATAGATGAGTGTACAAAAACTTATACCTTCTTGTTTAAAATTTGCTGGCAATTTTGTATTTCCTGCTCTCCTTCTACAGACTCAAAGCTGTGACACTCTCACCTAAACTGAACTTTGACCTTTAAAATTAGGACACAAGGAATTATGGAATTGGCAAAATCTTTTGAAGAATTAACATACACTCTGACTGTGACTTGTGCAGCAGAGATTTTCCAAGATTTATACTAAAAAATAATACCATGATTCCTCTACAGAGGCACAAGTTCAATTTAAAATATATTTGGATGTCAATTTCTTTTCTCTGTTACTTTTCTGTTCCATTGAAGGAGTACATAGCAACATGAAGTCATGACATACATGTTAATATGTCTGCAATGGTGAGAACAAATTAAAAGCTCAGGTAAATGTTGATCTTTGCTCTGTTTGTTTCTAACCCAGAGGTTCAATGCAGCCTTCTGTGTTTGCAGTTTTTACTCCTTAGGCTTGTTCTTGACATTGACAGAAGTCTGTTTCTTTGAACAGAGCCAAGTTCTCTCTAGCTAATGCCAAGACTTGACTTGAAAAATTTAGATGACGCTTCTCACACATTGAAACGAGAGGCCTAATATCTTTACTAGCTTTGCTGTTTCCTTTGAACTCCTAAGACATCATTTTAAATTAAGCTTCCATTGCACTATTACTGAAAAGATAACATGATTAATAATTATGGAGTGCTGTAATAAAGGTAATTTGTTTTATTGGTATAGTCACATAAAAATCAAATGGTTTTGAGCTCTGTGTTTTAACAATACCAAGATCAAAGAAAATGTGACCAAAATTCCAAGCTCTAATAGATCAATTATGGAGCTAGTAATCCTTCTAAAACTCACTCTAAAAGAAGTCTGTTCAACCTGGCCTGTGCGCAACATTTAACTCTGTAATGGTTTTTAAGTCAGTACACTGGGTTAATATGCTAAAAACTGCTGTTCATAATATCACTCAGGCTCTGTGCCTGCCTTTGTGAGGAATATGGGTATGATGAGAAAGGAAAGAATAAAAGCTTAAACTGAACTTCTCGAGTCAGTACCTAGCAACATTACCATTGATGTTGTATTTTCCCAGCAAATGCCATCCATGGCATATCCTAGCTAACAATGTGTGAGTTACCTTCAAATGAAGAATGCTTACAGACCATAGCTATTCTAGCACCAGCTAGGGCAAGGTGTTGTTAGCAACAGTGTCCTTTGCTAAGCTGACCACTGGCTACCCATTTCAAAGCCATACAAGGACAGGATCATGCTCAGAGTCATTTATCACCTAAGTATAAACAGATAGGCTGAGGAGAGATGAAATTTAATTCATGTGAGCTGCATGTTTACACATCTGCACAGCTTATGAAAGAACACATCATTGTAGAAGTCATTCTCCAAAAAAACACTTAAATTTCAGCAGCATAGAGTGCTCAAAGGGCATGTCTACAGTACTTTATGTAGGCAAATGTGTATTTTTTTTTCTGCTACTATCACACTTTTCAGGCCATTGTCAGAATAAATGAAGCATGAGAAGCAGGATGAATTTTGGAACGGAGAATAATTTGGAAAGTGGGTATTGAAAATGGTAATTTGAAACTTTGATATAATATTATGTCATTCAGCAAGGAAAAACAGGATCAAAAGTCCAGACAACAGGCTAGAATTTAGCAGCAGCAATTTCTAAGATGAAGAGATACACAGTATGTTTGTAGGAGATCGGAGAAGATGATGTGGTGTTAAGTTGTAAAAAAGATTGGAAAAAGGATGCATTCTGTAGAAACTAAAGATGGAGCAGCAGCAGAATTTCTGAATAGTATCTATATGTTAGATCAGAGATGCTGAGGAGTCAAATATGACATCTGGGGTAGTGGTCCCAACAGTTGGCATGCAGTTCACTTTGTCTATAGCCTGAAGAAGCAAAAACATGAAGCAAAGGTTAATCTACTTTTTTTCCACTGAGTCTCGAAGGGCATCTGAGGCAACTGCTTAGTTTTTACACCAATGAATCCCAGAATGGGCTGGGATTCATGGCCTATTCCAAATTATTTATTTCAGACAGTACATGCAGTGCTCCCTAGAAAGTGTGTGCATGTGTGTGTGTGTAGTCAGAGGAAGTCAAGTCTCCAGCTGTTAGGGGGAGACAGATTCATAGAGAGATCTACTGAGGGGTACACAATGCAGATGTCAGTGATAAGGATTGTTTGCCTTCTGCCCCAGTCGAAGATCATGTGTAAATGGAGACAGGTAAATGCCCACAAACTTTTTTTACTAACTATTCAAGAGCACGGAATGTTCAACCTTAATTTCGTGCGCTTAAATATTTAAACAGACTATACATTTCCACAGCAAACAAACTCAACTTATCTCCTCCATTTAAAAAAAGAAGGATGATATTAATGTTATGATTTTACTGACAAGGGAATTAGCCTTGGTTTTTTTCCTTGGATCCCCATCCAAAATTATTAATCTCTTTTAGATTCTTGGAATGGAATAATGCTGGCCCATGAGTCAAAATATAACACTATCAGTAGATGTATGGACAAAGCAATTATGCAATGTGAAATAATAGAAGTTAAAATAATAATATAATCAAGTCAATAACTTTCATATTGCCTTAAATATAATTAATTTGCAGCAAATGAGGTATGTCTTCGTTTCAGAAATGAAACTTGAGCAAATAATATGGAAGATGTCAATATAATGAAATGGCATTGGGAGATTATATAAGTTTCTATCGTTTTATATCTTTCTGTAATATTAACAATATTAACATCTTTTGTTTCGTGTAAAGGGTTTTTTAGATCAATATACTGCAGAATTTTGGCTGGAATAAATATAATGTCGTGTTAGTTTCTTGAAAAACAGAATGAGACCACCTTTCATAATAGAAGAAACCACTAATAAGACTGGAAGGGATTTTAAAAGTAGATATCACCTATTTTGCACACACAGAAAGTCACTCATAAGTGGGAAATTCTAGTA
>VYZP01043634.1:0-14348 GCA_013400635.1 Hypocryptadius cinnamomeus
TTTTATTATATATTTTATTATCATTTTATATATTTATATATATGCATATATCCAACTATTTTATTATTTATTTTATTATATACTTTTATATTTATATATATATATATATATATGCACATATTCAACTATTTCTTATTATTATTTACATTAATACTATATATTTTATTATATTTATTCCAGGTTGTCCAATCTGGCCTTGGACACTTCTAGGGATAGATAGATAGATAAATAGATAGATAGATAGATAGACAGATAGATAGATAGATAGATAAACACATGCACATATCCAACTCTTTTTCACAATGAAGTTCCAGTCACAATCAAGACACCAAGTCCTCTCAAAAACCCAGATGTAAAAGCAAAGCAGTAAGAGAACAACGTGGTTTCTCTCCTTTCCCTGCAGCCCAGCAGAGCCTGGACCGTGCGCGGCTCTGCACAGACATTGCCGGGCTGGAAGCTCCTGCTGACAAATTCCCGAGCTGCCAGTGCTCAGTGATGAAATTCAGGAGCCTCCCAGCTGCACACGTGGGGGCTGTGACAGCAGGGAAATGTGGGGATTGGCAGCAGGCTCTGGCAGATGAGCTCCTTTGCAGACGACACTGGGGATTCTGCCAGGCTGACGTGGAACTCTCCTCTCGATTTGTTGTTGTTGTTGTTGTTGTTGTCATTCCAAAGCTCCTTCTTGGAGCTCTCCTGGGCTCCCAGTGCCTGTTCTCCTGAGTCTCCTGTTTACTTTTCTGACTCTGCAAAGTGCTGGGATTGCTCAGCTTTGCTTATATGGAATTGACATGGATCAGTGTTTGTTCTGGAAAAATTCCCCTTTTCTCTTTAGTATTTCAGTGCCTTATCCCATAGATGTGCCCTAGTTAATTTCTCTGTGCCTTATCCCATAGATGTGCCCTAGTGCATTTCTCTGTTCAAAATAACTTGGAATTCACTGCAAGGAATCCCCTCCAGAAATTGTTGAAATGATTGTGCCTGGAGAGTTGGGATCTCGCAGACCGCTCAGAGGGAAGGAAATATTCCTTACTAAAGACAAAAGGAGCTGATGTGCATTTCCCGCACTGAGTGCTGTGCTGCCCTGACTCCATCCAAAGCTGGGTGATGTGGGAGGCTCTCAAAAAAATCACAGGAATAAAACCCCAGACTGGTTTGTGTTGGAAGGGACCTGAAAGATCACCTGGATCCACCCCCTGCCATGGGCAGGGACATCTTCCACTGTCCCAGGGTGCTCCAACCTGGCCTTGGGCACTGCCAGGGATCCAGGGACAGCCAAAGCCCAGGAATTCCTTCCTGATATCCAATCCATCCCTGCCCTCTGGCAGTGGAAGCCATTCCCTGGGTCCTGTCCCTCCATCCCTTGTCCCCAGTCCCTCTCCAGCTCTCCTGGAGCCCCTTCAGGCCCTGGAAAGGTATCCTGGATCCTTTTCTTCTCCAGGTGAGCACCCCCAGCTCTCCCAGCCTGGCTCCAGAGGGGCTCCAGCCTTGGAGCAGCTCCGTGTCCTCCTCTGGGCTCTCTCCAGCAGCTCCAGGTCCTTCTCACACTGGAGATCCCAAGCCTGGACAAGATACTAAATTCTAATTTGGATTATTCTTCATCATTTTTCACCCCTTTCAGCTCTTTGCGACCACCACTGAAATGTTCAACTGAGATCTGTGACCAGATTTAAATAAGACACAGAATCAGGAGACAAAAAACTCAGCTTAATTGCTCATGGCTGTTTTTCTAATGCTGCTCCTGTAGTGAAGTAAATCCCTGACTTGGATTTATAAAAAATAGATAATACATTATATTAATTGTATTTATTATATTATATATGCAATATAATAAATCAAATCAAGCTGCATAGGATATCATAGGCATTTTAACAAAGGTTAATTGTGGTATTAACTGTTCTCTCTGTACAGTCTTTTAATGTGAGAAATGTTTCACACATTTAAAGCTCCCTTTAATCATCAGACCTCAAGGCCACACTTCTCATTCCCAGCCAAGTAGCTTCCACTAGAAAAAAACACAGATTTTTTTCCTGAGAAAAGCTCAGTCTTTATATGAACAATGAAATATTATTCATTGAACAGATGCCATTAAAAAAAAAGTTTAATTTCTGTGAAGTTCTATAATACCTTTAAGAGTTAGAATCATCCACCAAAAATTTTCAAGGGAAGCCTTCAGATTACTGCTCACAGTAAGAAATGAAGAGGAAGGAAAATTCTCCAGACTCCCAAAATAACCCTTCCTCTCTCTTTTGCTTTCTCTGATTTTTGAGGGAGAAAGCAAATTTCTCTGCAATAGATTTGCATGAATCACATCACCAAATGCACAGGGAGCTGTGATTAGGGGTGAATTCCTGCAGGAGGGAACAGGGAATCACCTGCACTGAGCCTGTGCCATGAGAAATCCAGGGGGAAAACAAGAAGGTGTTTCCCCGAGCTCTGCTCTCTGTGCCAGAAGCAAGGACAGGCCAGGGACTGCAGAAAACTTAATAATTAACTGAAATTATTCTCAATATTTCACATGATTTCAAATTCACAGCATCTTCCTCACCTTTCTTTTGGACTTTGATGCTCTTGAGTAGGATGGGAAGACGTCTCTTGAAAGTGGGATGGAAATATCCAGGAGAAGGGTTTGTTTAACGAGAGCCCGAAGCAGGGAACAGTTCATTCCCAGCCTGTTTCCCAAGACAGCAAACACACAGAATCATTACTGATCCCCCTCCTTTTTTATCTTTTTGAGAACTCTTGCACAATCTGCTGTTCCCCAGCAAGAATGCACCACTCTCGAGCCTTGTTTTTCTATTCACCCCAAAAGCTGCAAGTTTCCCTTCAAACTCTGCACGTCATCCTCATCAAATCCTACACAGAAATGGGCATTAAGTGTTTTGTTTACTCATAAATCGGCCGTGCCACAACAAAGAACAGAATGTAAAGAATGAACTCCCTCTGCAAAAGTCATTCAGAGCCAAACAAAAGCCTTTACCTTCCCCAAAACTGATTTTTCCAAGTGGGCCTCCCCTCTTTCTGAATTGCCCAGCATTACAGGGAGCTCTCAGATAACTCAGAAACATTTGAGAGCCAAGATAAAAACAGAAGGAATGAGAAAGTCCTCCTGCATGTGATTTTTTTTTTCATTAAAAAGGCATTAAGAAAAATGGGCTTTTCACCAGTGCACTGTGAACAAGCAGCCTCTTTGCCCATGACGTGCAGGGACCTGCTGGATCCAGGCTCCTTCCAACTTCCCCTGGGCTGTGGCAGCTGGATGGATTTGTTTCCACCTGCTCTCCCCGTTTGTCATTCCTGAGGTATGCTGCAGAAAGCCAGGTTAGCTCCAAACTGTCAGCCTGGCTGCGGCCAAAACTCTTCATTTCTATTATCTGATCACATCCCTCGGAGTGCTTCGTGTTCCTTTCATTCCCAGCTCCCCACACCTCTGCACCCATGGAGAACAGCTGGGGTTTGGGGTTTTTTTTCAAATGAAAATGCCAATTTTTAAAGCCCTCAAAGGAAAACCACATGTGGCCAATCCTATGGACCTGCTCCTTCCCCACTGCTTGCTCCAGGAGTTACAAACTCCTGTGGTCCCTGGAGAAGGGATTGTCCAAATGTGGCTGCAGAGACCAAAATGCTTCTGAAAGAGATTAAAATCTCATTAAAAATGTTTAAAACCTCTGCCCCCAAACCGTTTGGAAGACTGGCTGCCTCCATCTCCTGGGGTGGTGTTGGAAATAAAGCTGCCAGAGAGATTTTCTCCCATTCCTCCCGAATTTCAGGGGGATAGGAGAGAGTGGGTGTGGGGAGGGAAGGTATCTCGAGTACAAGAAAGGATGATTATCAAGTCTAAAGAGAGCACGTCATAAAATGAAGAAATATAAGGCTATTTTTAAAGCAATTATTTTGTTTTCAAGCTGAAAACGTGCTGCAGTATTCCCCCTCTGCTTGGCATTCCAGAGGAGGTGTTGCATTTAGCTACAGCAAAATTAATTCCCTGGAAGAGAAGAAAACTGAAACACTGGCAGCAAAATAGGAAAGCAGAAGAGGAGAGTTTTGTTTCCTCTGTTTTGATAGGGAATTCTGTTTCCCAAACTTGATCAGCTCCCAGGCCCAGCTCTGCAGTGACAAGCACAGCGATTCCCTGAGAGGGTTTGTGCAGAAAGTCTCCCTGGTACCCCAGGAAAGTGTGAGTTCAGAGCAATTCCTTCACCCCTCAACCTGCTTAATTTATCCAGACATATTCTGGAAGTTCAGAAGCCTCTCCAATAAGTTAGAAAGATTTAGGAACTTTTGGGGAGAAAGAAAAAAAATAAATAAAAAATGTGACCTGTTATGTAAACCTGTATTTTAAGAAGTGAACTAGAGACAGGAGGAAGGATCACAGGGGTTGGACACATACCCAGCTGTCCCAATTTGGCGGAGCTGTTTTAGCTGTCAGCGTGTGAATTCTTAATGTGTGATGATTATAAAGTAAGGAGAGGGAGCTCTGCTCCCTCATTGGAATTATTCTGCCTTTTTCTCCAAGGAACAGACCCAGAATTGCTGCCCCAGCTCAGACTCACACCTTGAAGCCCCTTCCAAACATTAAACCTCGAATATTGATTTATTAAGATCTCAAGCGATAAAATCCTGCTTATCCCAGGCTCAAATTTTCCTGACACCTCCACTAATTACACACCATAACGAAATCCCAGAAGCACTGAAATAATTGTTCCAGCAGGAACTCAGCCAGCAGAACACCTATGGAAGCTTCTTTCCCTTCACTCATCACTGTGGGAAGCAATCTCAGAGTCCTCTCCAAAAACCCCCTCAAACAGATGTCTTGCAGCACAGCAAGACATGATCAAATTCAGACTTGGAGAGAGCATGTTCCAAAATCCCTGAGAGAGAGTTTTGCCAGGCACACCTTATCACCCACAGGAAAGGGAGGGGGGTACAGGGAGGGCACCTTCACTGGCACAGGGGGCACAGGGAAAAGCAGCTCTGTGACCTGTCCAGATCCAGGTATGACCAAAAAACTCCTTAACCCAGAGCAATACCCTTATCTCTGCCTGGAGATAGAATCTCAGGATCATGGAATTGTTAAAGCTGGAAAAGACCTCCAAGATCATCCAGTCCAACCATCCCCAGCACTGCCAAGGCCAGCACTGCCCCATGTCCCCAAGTGCCACATCCACATGGCTGTGAAATCCCTCCAGGAATGGGGACTCCACCTCTGCCCTGGGCTGGACAACCCTTCCTGCGAAGAAATTCTCCTGCTGTCCACCCTGAGCTGCCCTGGGCCAGCCTGAGGCCGTTCCCTCTGCTCCTGTCCCTGTTCCCTGGGAGCAGAGCCCGACCCCCCCGGCTGTCCCCTCCTGGCAGGGAATTCCAGAGAGGGAAAAGATCCCTGGGGATCCTCCTTTGCTCCAGGCTGAGCCCCTTCCCAGCTCCCTCAGGGATTCTCCAGCCCCTTCCCAGCTCCCTCAGGGATTCTCCAGCCCCTTCCCAGCTCCCTCAGGGATCCTCCAGCCCCTTCCCAGCTCCCTCAGGGATTCTCCAGCCCCTTCCCAGCTGTTTCCTTCAGGGTCTCTCCTGCCATGAGGGGAAAATCAAAAAGTGGGAGAAAACGTGAGGGAAAAAGGAAGTGAGTGGAGTCTGAGGAAGGTTCTGCTGCAGAGTTTTTCCCTTCTGGATCCTCCTTTTCTCCAGGCTGAGCCCCTTCCCAGCTCCCTCAGGAATTCTCCAGCCCCTTCCCAGCTCCCTCAGGAATTCTCCAGCCCCTTCCCCAGCTGTGTTCCCTGCCCTGGACACGCTCAGAAGGATCTCAGGGTGATCTCCAGCCCAGGTTAGGGATGCTCCATGTCCCTATATCTCCCTTGGAAGCCTGACAGAAGTTTCCATGCTGGGAGCATCCAGGACAGCTGAGCCAGAGCTGGAGCAGCATCAGGAATTGTCCCCAATGGATGGACCAGGTGGCCACCAGCCCCAGCTCCTGCTGCCAGCACGCCCAGCTCCATTACCAGGCAATCCTGAGACGGATTCACAGCTTTCCCAAGAAAACATTTCCAAGTGGGATCGATTTTTTTGCTGTTTTAAAACCAACATTAGCAAACGCGACTGCACGGTGCACAGATCTGTCAGATTTGTTCTCAGCTGCAATCCTGAAACGTGTCATTATCGTGTGCTGTGTGAGCAAAGCTGGCCCTGGCTGCCATGTGACTGAGCTCTAAATTAGTTTATGGGTAAAGTTCCTTCCCAATGTGCTCCATTTTCACTCCATCTTATCTTAATGAGCTCTTAACTTCTTAAAAATAAGTTACTGCCAGGGAGACTAAATACAGGGTATTAAAGTCTCCAAGAAAACCACAGGGATGGTTTTCTTGCTCAGGTAGCTCTGCTCTCCTGAATACAGCTCCTGCAACTTCCAAGTGCACTGGAAAAAGTAATTTCCACTGCATTCATTGTAAAACTCATTTGTGATTACAAGGTCGTGCTATTTTTTATAAAATACGTGTGGGAAACTATCATCTGAAAAATGTGCATTTCTCCTGGCAAAACTCCAGGGTTCCTGCACTTGCAGCCTCAGCATTTTGGTTCTGGACTCCTTTTTAAAAATGAAAATATGACTCCATACAAAGTGTCATAGAATATCCTGGGTTGGAAGAGGTCCACAAGAATCACCACAGTGTGATGATGCCACCACACCTGCCTTTGTCTCAGGATAATTGACTTTACCCCGGAATAACCCCTTTCACCAGGAACTTCTGCTGGAAGGACAGAAATCTCATGGAATACCATCCTGCTTGGGCTGAAAGTGTCCAGATGTCTCCAGAAGGCACCTGAGCACGTCCAGAGGGTGCCACAGGCACTGGGATCTGGTCCCTGCTGGGATTCAGAGCACCTGACACCCCCATGGGCACATTCCATGGGCAGCAGCCCCTCCCCAGCCTGGAACTGAAGCTGCCTCCACTGCCACACTCAGCCAGAGTGGCAGCACATTCTATATAAAATAATTATGTCATTTAATCCCCTCATATCCCTGGATAAAGCTGCTGTTTGAGAAGCCAGGGAGCAGCCCACAGACCAGAGGCTTTGCTGGATTTGTGCCATTCCAGAAACAACTTGTACAACTTTTGAGCAGAGAGATGGAAAACAAGATGTGGAATTCTGGACTTCCTTAGCAAGGGTGCTCCGAGGGCTGGTGCCCCTCTGCTCTGTTCTGCTCTGCTGAGAGAGCTGGGAATGTTCCCCTGGAGAACAGAAGGCTTCAGGCAGAGCTCAGAGCCCCTTGCAGGGCCTGAAGGGGCTCCAGGAGAGCTGCAGAGGGACTGGGGACAAGGGATGGAGGGACAGGACCCAGGGATTGGCTCCCACTGCCAGAGGGCAGGCATGGATGGGAGATTGGGAATTGGGAATTCCTGGCCGGGCTGNGCCAGAGCAGCTGTGGCTGTCCCTGGATCCCTGGCAGTGCCCAAGGCCAGGCTGGAGCAGCCTGGGACAGTGGGAGGTGTCCCTGCCCATGGCAGGGGTGGCACTGGATGATCCTTAAGTTCTCTTCCAACCCAAGCCATTCCATGATACGAAAACAGGAGCTACTCCCACCCTGTGTGCATTTAATGTGATTTTATCACTGGATTATTAAAAAAAGAAGATAAAAAGACATTAGAACTTCCTTTGAAAATCCCCACTTTCTTGTGCTTCACAGCTGGCCCATAATTCATGTTGGGAATTGCAAGAAGTAGGGGATGTACAAACTGTCTCCCACACCCTGTCTGCTCAGGAAACTCACTGTCATGGAATTAATTACTTTTTTCATTTTTTAAATACATATAATTTCAAGGTCATGGTCCAGCATCTCTGATTCATGGTAATAAAGGTTGCACAAGAAGAGAACTGTGTAGAGCAAAGGTTAATTGAAATCCCCTTCCTAACAAAACCCAACTGGAAAGCTGCTGCTTCCAGAGACAAATCCCTGCAGCACCACTGATCTGATTCCTGATTGCCAGGTTTGGGAATTCAGTGCCTTTAGACAAGAGCTGCAGGAGGCAGAGAGGGGAAGCAAAGAGCTTTCCCAGCCCTGCAGCTCCTGGGATGCTCCTGGGGTGTTCCAGGACAATTCCTCAATGTCACACACCGGGTTTGTGACACCTCCACCTTCAGCCCTGGAGTTTTCAGGCAGTGTCAAAAACCCCGAGATCAGAACTCAGGTCTCTGTGCCAGCCTCAGGGATTTAGAAACCACAGCCAGCTCTTGAACTCCCAAAGTAGGAGACAGCTTTAAAAGAACCCTTTTTAACTGCTGGGTTTGATATTTTCAGAGTCTCTTTCATACCAGCGAGGGCTGGATGTGTCCTTTTGTGCCACAGCTCTGACCACTGTGGATTTGGGAAGGATCCCATACCTGACAAGACTCCCAAAAGCATCAGAAGGCCTGGCAGCCACGAGATTGTGCTAAAAAAATAAATGAAATGAGAAAAAAGCAGCAGAGGAGGAGAGGAAAGGATGGAAAAGCGACGGGAGAGTAACGAAATGGCATTTTCTAAGCATGAAGAATGATTACAGAGGTCAAAACCGAAGCTGCTGCAGGAGTTTCTGATTAAATCCTGCTTTGTTCCAAAGTGCTGACGTGCAGAACTCCAAATGGTTTGGGGAAGGTATCAATCTGATAGGAGCCCTTCCTGCAGAGTCATTTGCCTACTTGCTTTACTCGAAACCTTGGCTCCTCCACAGCTGCTCGGATGGGCTATTGGGAAAGCCACGTTCCCAGGCTCCCCAGAAACTTGGGATTAAAGGGAATTAATTATTGATACAAGTCTCTGCTCTGCATGTTTGCCTTATCAAATGATCTGTAGCTGTGCCTGTGGCACGGGAGGAGCACATCTGAGATCTTTTAATGATGCAAAAACTCCTTCAAGGGGCAGCCAAGGCGAGCAAGGCTCCTGCTCTGGGCTCCCTTCCCAAAAAATGAGAGGGGAAATAAGAAGTGCAAACGTTATAGAGGAGTTTTAAAGAGTTAAAACTTCCCTGTTTCTATCAGCAAATCATTGGAGTGGTGCTGCCTGCTCTGGTGAGTGCTGACTTTGTGGGATAATGCATTTCCATGGTGAAATCCAAATATCCTGGGCATTTGGGGCTGGGGTAGGCAGTGAAAACCAACTCCAGCTCCCTCCAGATATTCCACTTTTGGCTTGGGATGTGGTGTCTGAAGCTGTGCTGCTTTCTCCTGCTCAGAGCAGGCAGCAGAGGGATGTGGGATCAGGATTCAGGGATGTGGGATCAGGATTCAGGGATGTGGGATCCAGGGATGTGGGGTCCAGGGAAGAGGGATCAAGATCCAGGGATGTGGGATCAGGATCCAGTGATGTGGGATCGGGATCCAGGGATGTGGGATCCAGGTATGTGGGATCCAGAGGTGTGAGATCAGGATCCAGGCATGTGGGATCAGGATCCAGGGATGTGGGATCCAGAGATGTGGGATCCAGAGATGTGGGATCCAGAGATGTGGGATCAGGATCCAGGGATGTGGGATGCAGGGATGTGGGATCCAGAGATGTGGGATCAGGATCCAGGGATGTGGGATGCAGGGATGCTCTGCACTGTGCACTGATGCCATTAGGTGGTGCTTGAAACAGAAGATTGCAAGACAGAAAAGCAAGGGCTTGTGTGCTGCCCAGGCAGCCTGCTCAATAAATATTTCATTCTAGCAATTAAAAAATTAAAAAAAAAAAAAAAAAAAAAAAAAAAAAAAAAAAAGAGAGAAGGAGGGGAAACATTAAAAAAAAACTTATTCTAGGATTCAGTTTCCCATTTAAAAATCCGATTTCTAGGCCTTGGCAGAGGTGAGTAATTAAATAAATAAACAGTCAACTCTTCCTCCTGCCTGCTCTGCTCACACACACACACACACAAACACTCTCTCAAATCAGCCTCTGATATTTCCGTGCTCAGCCAAACCTGCTCATCATGCCTTAGATCCCTATCTCTCTCCTCAGGTTGATAACTGGATTTCCAGTAAGTTTTGAGTCAGAGATTGAAATACTATTTAATGCACCAGCTTGAAAATGGGTTTCCAGGAAAAACTGTCCAAGGAAAACCTCCCCAGGAATTAGGTAGAAGTCTTGATTCAGCCTGGGAAAGCAGAGCTCCCTCCCTTCCCCTTCTCTGGCAAACACCTCCAGGCAGCAGGTAGATATTTATATATTTACACATTTTCACAGTTTCCCTTCAGAATGACTTTCATGGCAAATGGCCTGTGCTAAGCACTGACAAAAGTTCATCAATTAAATAATTGCATCCTATTAGATTTAACAGCCACAAATAAATTTGTGCCTCCAGTGCTGTGTAACCCTTTAGAGAACTCCTGACTTCCAATGCCCTCCTAAGATCCAGGAGCTGGATCCTTGTGGGGCCCTTCCAACTCAGGATATTCCAGGATTCTATGAATAAGCAGTTCTTTTAGTTCTTTTTCTCCAGCTCCTTTATAATTTCAATTCTTTCATTATTGAATTACGATGAAATAGTGAATAATCATTCATTATTCATGCTCCCTGTGCCACTCTCAATTTTATAGCAACTGTATTTTAACAACTCTCACAGCAAAGGGCAGAATGGCTGCAGATGAAAAAGAAATACAGAATTATAGATCATGGAATCATTAAGGTTGGAAAAACTCTTAAATCATAGAGTCCAACTGTTCCCCAGCACTGTCCCATGTCCCCATGTGCCACATACACGTTTCTTACATTTTTTCAGGGATTGGGACTCCACCACTGCCCTGGGCAGCTGTGCCAGGGCTGGACAGCCCTTTGCATTGATAAATTTTCACTAAAATCCAATCTAAACCTCCTCTGGCCCAACTTAAAGCCATTTCCTCTTCTCCTGGCACAGATACACTCCAGGAATTGTTAATGAAGATATTTATAAACCTAAAATTTGCTTATGTACTGCACAGAATAATTAAAATGGAAATACTTTGAGAAATTTGGGGCTTAGCAAAGGCAGAAGTGCTTGTCATACGTGTATGAGGACTCAGAGATCACAAATCCCTGGAAGAGAACAAAGCAGCATTCCCTCTTGAGTTACCTGAAACACCGTGAGGTGGGAGGGACAAAATATATAAAGGGAGGCAGCTGATCCATTTTCAAGCCTCTCTCGTTACTTTTAGGCTTTAGATTTCACATAAATATTTCTTTAAATGCACACATCTCTGTACCAAAACTACCATTTGAGAAGCTTCCAAAACTTGGCTTTTAATTAAAGCCATGAAAGTATAATGCTCACACTGAGTAAGTATCAAAAATAGAGACAAAACTGAGAAAATATGCAGGCATTTTTCTTGGGGTTTGTCAGGCACTGCAAAGACAATTAAGTTTCTTTTCTTCACTGTACATATAATACTCAGAAGTGAAAGCTTAATTAACTTGTCAGAAACTCTGGCATCTCTTTTCTTGAGCTGCTGAACCCACCTTCCCCAAAGACTTGAAGGGAAAATAAAAAAAAAACCCTGAATGCTCGAGCTGAAATACCTGATCATGCATGACATTCCTGTCCTGTTGCACAGTTTGTCTGTCATTACCAGAGGGTTTTTTATCCATCTGGGTGAGCACACTCTGTTTCCATTTGTCTGGGAATGTCTCAGAGCTGTAACTGCTCCCAGACGATGGCCCCAGTGCCGGAGCAGCAGGATGTGCTGCCGCTCATTCCGGTGTGCACACATTCCTCAGGAAAATCCTGCAACTTGCACCAAAATGTCCTCAACCACCTGGGTTTCCCTGCCAGTTCAAGGCCCTGAGCTCTGCTGTGGGCAGCAGATAAAGCAGTTGGGAAAGAAAAGCTTTTGTTATCCCTTGACACCAACTCCCCATCCCTGGGTGGATTGAAAAACCAGGGGGATGTGGCATTTGGGGACACGGTTTGAGGTGGCCTTGGCACTGCTGGGGGAACACTGGACTCTATCTGAGAGGGCTTTTTCCAACCTTAGTGATCCTAGGATGCTACATCTTCACTTTTCTGGGGAGACTGAGTGAGATTTAGGTGCAGGAAGAAGCAGAACCCCAAAGCAGAGGCGAGTTCCTGCTGAGCAGCCCCGGCCCTGCTCCGTTCCCTGCTCTGTGTGGATCTTTCACATTTCTCCTGCTGAGCCCAGGGCCAGCTGTGGCCAATAAGTCCCTGTCAGCAAGCCATGCCTGGATCTGTGCTCAGAGCAGCTGGAGGAGTGGCTCCTGACCCTGCTTCCAAGAACCAGGAGAGTTTTAAGGAAAAGCAGGAGCCCACAGACCCTGCAGCATCTCCCTCCTTCCTCTGTCCCACACATTGCTCCAAATGACCTTTCTCCATCCAAGGTTAACCTAACAAACCTAATGCCACCACTTCAGCTTGGCAAGTGCAAGAAGTGGCTTTCACGTTTTTAGGGGATTTTTATTGCAGTTTTTCAACCTGAGCTCACGTAAGTCTGAAAAATATTGTACTTCATCCTGCTGTAATCTCCTCTCCAGGATCTGCATGTTTAACCAAAGAGCAAAGGTCCAGGTGCTTCTCTGCATTAGTAATGACCCAATGTCTCCTCTTCAATAATGCAACACGGGCCAGAGCACAGCAGCCTTGAGCTCCCTCCCTCATTTTAAAAATGGATTAAAACTTCCAGGCAGCACAAGGGAGCAGAAATTGGTGGGGTTTTTCCAAGGTGATGCATTCAAGGGGTAATTTTTCACCTCCCATATAAATCACCATCTTTAATTCTTGACTAACTTTGCTGCTCTGTTTCCAGCACTATCCCAGGTTTTAGTGAGCTCTGGGACCTGGCTGATTGGCAGCAATTCCAAGCCCTAACAATCCTGCATAAAACATCCTGTTGCAAAACCCTTGTCTCTTCTGATAGATATTAAAACCAAACACACACAGCTCTTAACCACTCCACACAAGTTCATGTTTCAGGTCTTTTTTTTTTTTCCTTAAAAATAAAAATAAATTTAGACTTCACATTCTCCAGAGACTCACACAGATCCAATGTGAGAGTTTTCAGAACAATTCTCTCCATACAAAAGGGAGCTTTTCTGCAATGCATCATTTTCTCCCCAGGCCTCTTTGGGCACTGCTGGTGGCTTGGAGAACACCTGGAATAAGGTGGAATAAGGTCCCTGTCTCTGGGGTTTTTTTGCCTCTGCAATGAATTATAATTCTTTGGTTTGAAGTGTGGCAGCTCTCAGGAAGTTGCTGGTCCTGATCTCCACACACCAGGACAGGATCTCCAGTAGCTGATGAGCACTGGCCACGTGTCTGTATTTATCAGCTTAAACCAAAACCAGGCAGTGGGATGGGCTTAGAGCTGGGAGAATCAGTGGGAATAAAATACACTTTGAAAGTTCTCCAGGAAAAGGGAGAACCATCAACTCCCATGCACAAACTCCTGGGGTAAAACCCTGTTTCTACACCTTTACCGTGTGCCCAGGAGGCCCCACCTTCCTAAACCCTGATTTTTTTCTCCTCTCTGCAAAATCTAAACACACAAACGAGCCATTTTCTCCGATGAACATGAACACAAATCCCTGGATGCTTGCTGGGAATTCTGCCCCCACTCCCACCAGTGTAGGGCAATAATCCTTCCCCCCATATCAGATTTAGATTAGCAGTGGCAGCAGTATTAAAAGGGGCCTCTGGAGCAGGAGAATACGTGCTGGGAGTCTGGGCAGGGTGTTTCCCACATCTGTTTTGCAGGTATCAATGCTCAGGAGGCACGGTGGCTTGTAAGGGATAACAGCTCCTGCCTTTTCCCCGGAGCCAGCACTCTCCTGCCACCTCCCTGTCCCTCCAGAGCCACAGAACCTTTCATTGTTCTCCTACAGGTACAGGCCCAGCCATAAAACACCCCAGCTGGGACACAATTAGTGCTCTGAAACACTGGGAAACCACATCTGGCAAACGAGGGAGGGAGCCCAGGGAGCGCTTTACTCCAACCTGAATCTCCAAGGGGGAACAAATCTGCTCTTGAGCCTGGCTGCGCTTTGCAGTTGTGCTTGGGGCTCTCCCCCCGCCTCTTTTTTGGGTAAAATAAACCAATCTCTCCCTCCCAAGCTGTTGCATAAATCCTGCTCACATCAAGGCTGGCTCTGGTCCCACACAGACAAATGCCAGCCCCAGTGAGGTGTCTGTGGTCAGCGCTGAGGCTTTTCCAAACAAGCCTGGAGGTGTTTGTTCATCAAAGCCCAAAGCTCCAGCCAGGCCTGCTGGAAACACAGGTTCCCTAACATCCAGCGTGCCCAAAACACTGAAACTTCACCAAAGTAAACTTGGAAAGGGGAAGGGAAAATGTCCAAGGTTTGGTGCAGAAATGAACTGTCCTGGAGTTGCTGTTCATACTTTAGGGAGATTATTCTGCCTGTT
>VYZP01043638.1:0-25439 GCA_013400635.1 Hypocryptadius cinnamomeus
TTGGTCTTACTTAATTAAGACCAAGTAAGGGTACTCTTAGCATCTCTTCCAGACAGATTCCTTCCTCCAGACCTGCCCTTAGTCCTGTGCATTTTCATGATTTCTTGGATTACAGTAAGTTCCATGCAGGTCTCTTGAATCTCAAAGGGAAAAAAAAAAAAAAAAAAAANGAAAAAGAAGTGGCTTCTTTGTTTGGGGGGGCCTCTGAGACCTGGCTGTAGGTCTTTTCTTTGCTCCTTTCAGGGTCTCGCAGTTTCTGAACACACATAATAAGAGTTTCCCACAAAGCTCTTCCCTTTTCTGTTTTACAGCCAGATGCATTCAGTGGTTAGCAGGAAAGAAACAATTCCTCTTTCCTCTTCCTGTCTTACCTTATGTTCCCTATGCAGGAAGGTAGCCTTGCTCTCTGCTTCCCAGTCCCTGGCCTTTCCACAGAACATAATGGCTGCTAACTGTGAATAAACAACTGATACACATACTGTCTGGTTTAGGGGCTGTAAGCACTTTTAGAGCCCAAATAATATGTAGATATTAATAGAATGACTGTAATGATACAATAAAAGAAAAAAAAATGTCCTCAGGAGCATGAAAATCTAACTTCAAAAGCAATTACCATCAGTAACAAAATGCAGTAAGAAGACGAGGATTACTTTAATAAGATTATCTGGTTATTGCCATTTGTTTTTTTGGGTGACTGTAATGCTGCTTCACCTTCATTCCCAGCCAGTTTCTCAGATGCTTCTCACCTTGAGCATTAGCTGGCCGAGCTGGACTGTGCAGCTGGGGCTCACTGGCATTCCTGTGGCATCCAGCATATGTGAGCCCTGCTCTTTGGTTTTCAGCCTCCCGTACACTTGTGCCTCTGTTGTCACTGCAGTGTTGGTTTTCCATGCTGGGTGGCTTTGTGTCCGTGGTGGAAGAGGCAGGAATAGGAAAATATGGAAGGGTGTGGAAATCTGGTGGCTTTGTGTCCGTGGTGGAAGAGGCAGGAATAGGAAAATATGGAAGGGTGTGGAAATCTGGTGTCTTTGTGGAGATGGAAAGACTGGTGAAAGAAATCTGGTGTGTTTGTGGAGATGCAGAGAAGTAGGGAAAATAATGGTAAGATCAATGTTATAAGACAGGGAGTTGATTTTGAAGGCTCTTTAAAAATTCAGCTTTATCCTGTAGGCCAGGGAGAGCAGATGCAGGGTCAGTAAGGCAGTGCATGGTTTATCATTTAGTATTCCAAGGTCCCTTAACCCAACCAATATCCATTACTTATGCCTTTCTCACTCCATCTTCAAACCCGCTCCATGTCTTTGACGCACTTGGGCGGGGAGTCTGTGGTGTGGTGAGGATGTGCTCAGAGGGACCAGGACTCACAGAAGTGGGAGGTACAGATGGTAACTGGGAGAGATTGCTGAGATAAACAGTGATGTCGCTGCAGAGACCACACTAAATTGCACCAGGGATTAACATGTCAGCTCTGTGCAGGGAGGAGAGAGTTGTTCTCTCATTTTGGAGGCAGCATGGGGAAGAGTAACTGTCTGCCTCTGCAGATATCTGTGTATATAAGTTAGTGGTCAAAAAGATGATTGGTAGATAGAGATGAGTATAGACACAGTTCTGTTCCGAACAGGAACATTTGTCGCCCCTGGTGTCTGGAGGACATAAAAGGCCCTTCCAGAACTTACTGGAGATCTCATCAGGACTCTCAACCCAGAACTCACTTACCTAGATTTGCCTGCACAACATAAATACAGGACCTTCCTCATTATTCTCGGAGAAATTAAAGAAAAAACCAGAAACAACCAAACCACCAAACCAGGACACAGCTAATAAATAAATCAGGTTTAATCATAAACCATATACATATTTATAGATAGGGAGGGAGTAGTGGTCAGAAAGGTGCTGCCCTGGCAACAGGAATAAAAGAACAGTGTATTTTACCAATACAGTACCAATGAAGGGTGGAGTTGATAAATGAATATGGGACTTTGAATCCCAGAGGCTAATTTTTACAGACAATCATCATTCTTGTTTTCCTGTCAAATTATAGCACAAAGTAGCTCACAGCTCTGCCCAGGACACAGCAAGGCAGATGGAGACAAACACAGAACTTGAGGGTGAGGGAGGGACAATATATCTGAAGATCTTTCTGAGGTATATATAACATATATATTCTACTGTTGTTTACTGTCTTGGGGCCGTGCTTTGCCCACAGATATGTGTGCACACATGTCATTCCAGTCAGCAAGAGTGGCAAGCTCACATTTGAGAGAATATATTGGACTTCGAGGGCATACAGGAGCTCATCAAACAACAGAGCCAGAAGCAGAACAGGAAGAGAACTGAAGATAAGGAAGCCTGAGAAAGGAAAGAAGTGAATGGACAGCCCCAAATTTATCTGACCACTCAGTTCAATCCTGTTTGAACAGCTAGGACAAAGCTTCTGTTCTGAAGGACTTCTGCAGTGCAAATGATCAAGGCAACATTTACTGGACAGTGAGGGAAACCATGGACAAAATTACTAGAAGCATGTCAGTAGAAGAAATATGAAGAAGCTGGCCCTATAACCATTCAGTTCTTATTTTTGAAAAAGAATCCAATTCTACCTCTGAAATGGTCTGATTCTACATATTAGTCTGGTCGCTCTCAGCTGATACAGGCAGAAGAAGGAATCATTAGTCCAGTGGCCAGAAAGGCAAAGGGTGGCATTTGTATTATGAAACTCAGAATTGGTGTGGCTGCTTTGAGAAACAACATCACACCAGGCTTGCAAAGCAGCCAAATGCATTGGCTTTTTGCAGAATAATTTCACTTTCAGTCAATGTACATATGAGAAAGTGTTACAGATGAAAACCACTTTTCACTGGTAGAAGGCAGACACTGTTTAATATCAAATGCACTTGCCATCTGATTTTGCTAAAAACCCACCCCTAGACAATAAAAAAAAACCCAACAACTCCCAAATAAAATCTATAATACAAACCAACAATCGTGTCAATGTCAAATGGTAACTGTACCAACAAACATAAAACCAAGTTCTTAATGTAGGTGCCCTCAGAAGTGAGTGAAAATCATGCATCCATATATAGAGTCCACTCCCAATCTGGGAATGTTCAGTTAAGACTGCTGCTCTTCGAAATGCAAGTCCCACTTTTTAAAAGGAGAGCTCCAGACATGCATGCACACGTGCACATGGGCACACAGAGATACACACACACACACACACACACACACATACACACATATAACCTCTTCTCTCTTAGTAAGAGCTGCATGCTGGATCACTGTTAATGCCTTCTGTGCATTTTTGATCTATTTTCTTTGTAACAATAAGGTTGAAATGTCTTTACTTCTCAGGACTGTATTTTTCAAACAAAAAGTGGAATGAAGAGGAACTACATTACAAAGACAAAAAATGCACTTGTATCTCAGCTATATGATTATTCCCAGTCATCTCCAAGGATGATGTTATTTACATTTTTGACTCAGCAGAATCCACAGGAAGTTATCCTTTCTCTGTGTTGGGTTTTCTCAATAAACCCCATGAGCCTGTTCTTTGCTTCCACAGACCATTTTTTCTTTAAGGCACTGCATGTGGACGTTGTCTTCAGACAGAAGTGCAAGCCTCCTTCACTGGACTGTGCATTTCTCTCTCTCCCTGGACTGCCCTTCCCTGAGAACCTTCGATTTGATGTACTTCAGGTCACTGTTGACACTTGGCCGGCGTGCAAAGGGAGAGATCATGCCATAGGCGTCCATGTCCTTGACTCGGCGCATCCGGAAGGATTTCTGTTGGAAAGTGTCACCATACTGGATGGAGATTTTCCTGTGGAGGGAAGGACTCATCTCATGAGGTAGCTTGGCCATGCTGAAGAGGACATAAAACATCTCATCTACATTGGTGTTCTTCTTGGCTGACACTTCGAAGTATGCACAGTTTTCATCACTGGAGACAAGATTCTCACCTTCGTCAGTGCGTACCTTGCGATAGATTTCACTGTGGTCATTTTTGTTGCCACAAATCACCATGGGGAGGTCAGCTGATTCCTTGGTCTTGTTCTTCAGGCAGGATTTGACCTCAAGGATCTGTTTCTGGAGTCGCTTGACCTCATCGAAGGATTCTCTGTTGTCCAGGCTGAACACCAGGATAAAAACGTCCCCTGCAATTAAAAAAAAAAAAAAAAAGATACTGTAAAGGCTTGTTGATCACAGCCATTTTCAGAGGAGCAAATTTTAAAAAAGCAATTATTTTATTTCCATCTCCTCCCCATGTTTTTTGTTTGGTCCTTTGGCACCTATTCACTCAGCTGTACTTTAGTTCTTCTCATTTAACTCCCCACATCTTTCTATAGTGCTATGGAAAAGACTTTTGGCTATGATGTTATTCCAGTCATATCCAGTTGCATTCCTAGTTTACGCTGGGCTTGCAAGTTATTGCCTGTTTTTATCTCTTTTGTAGACATGTTTCTATCTCTGCTCTGCTGCATTGCTCTTCTTTTTCCTTCCTTTCATTTGTATCTCTGTGTTAAACACATCCTGTTCTGACACCAGAAAGAGTGGAGAGCTGGTAGCCACTCAGCCTCTACCCATTGATTACACAATACACGAAGGAACACCTGAACTGAAGGTTTACAGCTAATCAGTCCTGAACACTCAAGTCCGAAACTAGAGGTTTCTCGGTGCGCTCCGCTGTCATTGCATTTCCTCAAGAGAAGCAGACCATGAAAAAACCTAAATGCATAAATGACACACATCCCCTGGCATTTCCTTTTGACATTTCCTGACTTACAATTCCTTTTGCAAGTAGAAAATAAGGCAAATCATGGCCTGTTGAATGACACTCGTGTGGAACATGCTCAGAGAGCTTTCAGGGACTAAAGCTCACATTTGGATCCCAGAAACTGGTTCTAGGACCTCAATGAATATGGATTGTAGCCTTGTCAGATGTGAATGTCATGTTCCACTGGCCAGTTAGAAAGGTGGATAGCGAATCCAGAAATAAGGTTTGTTGTGAGCTGTGGCCGAATATACATCTGCTGTCACTTTTATAATTAAAGAATGTATTTTAGCTCACAACAGGAACAGCTTGACAATGAGAAGATGCAAAATGGTCCCACCATTTCCCCTTCTTTTCTCTTTAAACACATGTGATTAGATGCAGATTAAGGAGAAAGGGTAAAAATAAAGCTATCCTTCTACTGGAATATTAAATCAAGGAAATCAGGCTGGAAATTTTTGGAATAAAAAAATCCTTGGGACTTTCTTGGTTAGAATTCCCTTTCTGTGCATTTTATATTTATTTTTCACTGTATGTGTCCTACAACAACATGCTTAATTTGCCCTTTGCTGCTCTTTGTACCCACAGAATTGCATTCAGCCATTTATTTGTGACATCAATAAAAGTACGAAGCAGTAGGGGAAGGTAGATGGATAAGGGAAAATCTTAATTTCAGACCTTCACCCACTGGACTTCTCCACTGTGGCTAATGCATTCCTTATAGTGCTGGGAACATGCCAGCCAGGAAATATCTCTCTATAGAAATGCATCTTGCAGTAAATCAAGCAGTCCCAAAAACCAGTCATCCCCAGGCTACACTTTTCAAGTTAATGTCTGTCCTTATGACCTTCCCCCCGACTTTCTCACCTGTTAGGATGGAAAGCCTCCTCATGGCAGGGAAAGGGTGATTCCCAGAGGTGTCCAGGATGTCCAGCTGATACATGTCTCCCCGTATGTTGTAGACCTTGCGATGGAAATCCTCGATGGTGGGAGTGTACTGATCCTCGAAGCGGCCGTTGAGGAAGCGTGAGACGATGGAGCTTTTCCCCACCCGGGAGGCTCCCAGCACCACCATGCGGTACGAGTTCTTGGCCGGCACGTTCAGGTTGCAGTTTCCACCAGACATAGTCTTCATCATTGCTTGGTCCTGAAAGAGGAAATAGCAGAGTTGGAGGAAAGATCAGAAACCAAATGGAGGGTAAAATAAGGCAGCTCCTCACCACAATCTTGCAAAAGAGCACTCTGGAGCATAGTCCTGCACAACAGAGCAGAGTAAACAGTGGTCTATACAGAGATTTTTTTCACTGGAAATGTTTAAATTTTTTCATTCTCATTTTCAGTGAGTAGGTTTTCTTGTTCTGTTTTGGTTTTGTTTTATTGTTGTTGTTGTTTTTTCTTTTCTTTTAAAGTATTATAAAAATGAAGGCATTTATGCTGAAAATATCATGCTTTTGAATTGTTATTTGCTGTTACATTTAAACATTAAGGGCTGAATTTATCTTTGCTGTTACATTTAAACATTAAGGGCTGAATTTATCAGCTGCTCTTCAACTGAAACACCAGGTTCCTTCCCACCATCTGTGTCATGCACTACCAGATTTTTCAGTAGAATTTGGTTCTCATTTAGATACATAAACACAGAGGTCAGCTTCCCCAATACAGCCACTGCAGCTGCCATTAGAACCTAGATCGCTTCATTTGGTTGCCTAAATAGGAACTGTGCATAATACTCATTTTCTGAGATCAGCCAAAAGTCAGGCAGAAACAAGAATCATGCTTAACATCAGTGCAAGCTAGACATCTCAGTAACTTTAAATAACTGGTCCCATGCAATATTCATTGCTGATGTAGGGAGCGCAAGCCACAAAATAGCACTGGCTGGTGATAAATTCAAAGATCTGTGCCTCCAGTGACCTTTTAGAAAACAGATTTTAATTCTGCTGTTTGGCCTGGTAGTGTGGGAACTCCCTATAAGCCAACTATCATTGTTGCAGCAGGATGGCTGTCAATGGGTGGAACTGCAGAAACACAGATTTTTTAGGAGCACCAGTCATTATACATACAGATGTTGCAGGTGCCACTGGCTTTGCTAAGAACGGGTGCTAAGTACAAGCAGGAGGAAAGATGAAGGACAGCCATCTTAAATAGCTATTAGACAAGATTTCCAACTCATGACATCTAAAATGAGTCTAGAGACCACGGAGACTGCATTTTGACATAGCACTCAGATGCAGGAAACTTTGGTAGGAAAGAAAAAGTGCTGCTCAGACCTTTTTAGTGTACCAGTTCAAATGAACTGTGTGCTGAAAGAAAAATACAGCCCCTTTGTGGGGAAAGCTGACTGTTTCAGCAAAGGAGGCACACTTTGGACAGAGTTTATTTTGGTTACTAAGTTCTTATTAAAGAATATTCAAGTTCCCACTGTGCCATTTATTTAACTTAGGTGTTGTTTATTTAATATTACAATGCAAGTACTTTATGTACACAGAAAGATCATTTCTGGGTCCAGATCTGGATTCCTATCTTTCCCTTGAGTGACTTTTATCTCCAAAGCTTTTATGTAGCTGACAATTATCTCAGGGAAGAGCTTAAAATATTTTACTTTGTTTAACATGTGCTAAGCACCAAAGCAGCAGTGAAGATACAGTCACTGCTAAATAAAGAAGTCTCTGGAATTCTGATCCAGCATCATTACAAGCTCTATGCTATAGCCCAAGGAAACAGCAAAACACGACTATTTTTCATTATTATTGCCATAATTTGCAGCACAGCAATGGCATATTCAGCCCTACCTAATGCACAAAAGAAAATGCAATAATCTCCTCAGAGTAGCTTACACTCTGAATTACATTCAGAGGGCAGGACAGTCTAATATTAGACTCAAATTAATGCCAAAACACAACTTTGGAAGGACACACGCATGCAGAATTATGATACTGTTGGGATTACTGTGGCAGAAATGACAGCAAGGAGCACAGCTGGTATTTGAACTGGATTCTGTGTTTGTTTACCACAGGACCTATCTCCAATAGTGCAGAAATACCATATTCAGTCCCTGAAACACTGCCATGTACACTATCCCTAGCCAGTCCAATACTGTTTTGCATCCATGGGCAGACAAAAAAATGCTTATTTTCACCTTCTGAGGCTTATTTATTTGGCAGAGAAGAGCAGGGAAACAGATGAGTTGTAAAAACTACAAGCTACTTTACCACCCAGGACCAGTATCTAGAGGCGAGGCAGCTCTTCAGGCTGTGATGGACCAGTGTAGCTGCATGAGGGCAAGTGGACTGTGTGGTTTACACCTGCTAGAGAGCAGTTCTGTACAACTCAGTGCACAAGCATCTGGGAGAGAGCACAGTTACGCATTTTGAGCAAATGCCTTTTATGTCCTGTACAGAACATGCGTGCTGAGAGACCTGACCACTTTACACTGTCCTTGTTCCACCTGTCAAGGCACTCATCAAGAGGACTCCTGTGCTTTCTTAACTGCATTGCATTTCCCTCAGAGTCAAAATATGCTTTTTAGCATTTCAATTAGTGGAGTTGCTACTCATCACCTCTGCTGCAAACCTGACTCAGAGCGTGCCATTGAACTAGGAGCTTACATTTTTGTTTTGAGCCTTCTCTTCTTATCCCCTCAGTCCAGTTTTTCTCTAGTTCAACACAGTTTGTCTCCTTTCCTCCTCAGAAAAGGAATTAAACTTCAGCCTTGACACCCAGGAGTGTCAGGGGCGAGCACAGGGGCTCATACAGTGAAAAAGATTAAAGACAGTAGAAAGGAAACAGAGAGACACCACATGTTCATGTACTAAGTAAAGCAAAATCAATCAGAAGAGAATGAGGAGACAAACAACCTCCAGCTGGCTTTAATCTACATCTTTTCCTTCCAGTTTATTAAATGCTTAAGCATAGATTAATTTCTAGTGGTACCTTCTGCTTTTTGTACTGGCTTGATGCTAGAAAGTTTATATTAGTATTTTATATATGTACAGTGCAGGGATTTCAAAATGTCTTAGAAATACAGGCAATTAATCCTATGTCTAAAAAACACTAAATTAAGGGAAAAGCTCATTTGCCCAGAAAAAGCAGAAACCGCAGTCCAAAATCAACATTAAACCCCATTTCTCTTGACTCCCTGTGTTATCCTCTATCAGCTAAGCACCACTTCCCTTTTTATAGGCAGGCATCAGAATGAATGACAATGAACCTGCTTTTGTATGCTCTGGAGAGCTCTTGTCTGAATGCCGGTGAGCTACTGACAAATTTGAGCCTGAGCACCCCTAGGGAGATACCTAAGGAAGATATTCTTTATTCAACCTGCCCAGAGCTAATGCACCTTAGTTTTCCATCCTCCCATCAGGGTGTATGCTCTCCCTACAACTCCCCATTCATGAACAGACTTCTGAACTACCTCCCTTGCACACCTCTGTCTTCAGCTGCTGGTTGTGTCTCTGTTTGCCACCCCAGTGTTAATCACTGCACCCAGCTAAAAAGGACATAGGCAGACACAAACTGTAACATGCATAACAGACCTGTCACTTCTTACTCACTACTAATGTCCCTGTAATTTTCACGCACACCAGAATCACTCCTGTGGGGTGTTTGTTTCCTACTTTCACCGCAAACTCCGTGCTGATTTCTTACCTCTCTTTCCCAGGAGGAGCAGTCCTGGGTCTTGGTGCAGTCTGATGAAGCTGATAATTTTAATCAGAGGTGGCTGCTGTTGTAAAAGGTTGTTGTTCTGTGGATCCCACGCTGCTTATTCTGGGCTCAGTTCTTCTCCAGTATTTCCCAAGAACTTAGCGGGATTGGGAAGGACCGCAGGGCTCCAGAGGGCGTTCCCCCATGGATGTAAGTACTGGATCAGGCAACCGACTTAGGCTAAAGAAGAGTCTCAGAACTGGTGGCAGTTTTTTCCTTTGGGCAGATGAGCTCTTTTCCTCACAGGCTTAGTTCAAGAAAAGGAGAGGCAGAGTCTCTCCCACTCCCACTGCCTTTTCTTGCAAGTTGTACTTGGTAGGCTCTGCTGTGGGGAAAGAATTTCAGGAGCGGCACCTACTTGTGCAGGGTAGTGGGTGCATCCAGCTGGCCCACCCTGCCTCTGTGCCACCTCAGATCCTCTGCAGAAAGATCAGGGTCGGCATGGATGTTGCCTTCAGTGACCCTATGCTTCCCCAGATCTTGCCTGGCTCATCCCTTCCCACAGGCTTCTTTTCTTCTGGTCTGAGATTTGCTTTAAAATATTCTCTCTCTAGGATAAAAGAGGTTTTTCTTTACAATTGCCAGTTAAGTCTTTTTTTCCTTCCCTCCCTGCCTTTCTCCCTCTCTCTCTCACAACTACTGGCAAATTGCAGATTTTCCTTGTGTAGGACTCACAGATAATTGGCTCAACTCCTCCCTTGAAGTCAGTGTCAGACACAGGGGAAGGAGGGGTGCTGAGGGGGTGGGATTTTGTGCCTATTGGAAAAATCTTTTCTCCTCTAAAGAGAAAGTTCATGTGCATTGCAGACTGCACAGTCCCTGTCTTTCCACCAGAGACCTGTATGTATGCATGTGTGGGGAATGAGATAGTGTATGTGTATGAGAGACACAGAGAATTCATTTACTTAGCAAGCTGTAAATTCATAAGCTGTTTCTAAAAGCTCTATGCCTCCCTGCTGATTTTTTCTGCTAGACAGCAGCAGACTGACTCATTCCCAAGGTAGGGGCTTTCTGTCCATGATTTTTGTAAATCTCTTGCTGTATGGAATGCTTTCCCCTGTTTGCTCAACCTCAAGACATTTACATGGCTTGATTAAGAAATAAGAATAATGTGTAACTGTTGTTCTTCCATTAATATTTAAATAAAGTGAAAACTAAACTAAGGATGAGTAATAGAAATGTTAAAAAAGGTCAAACAAACCGAAAGTGTGTGGAACCGAAACTCAGGAAAAAGAGAAAAACAAACTAAAAGTAGGGTGAATTCAAGGCATTTGTTCAACCCCAAGTGAAACATTGTGTATGCAGTTTATTTCATTGCTGATCTACTTGAAATTTTTTCTTCTTCTTTTTAAGCTGAACTAGTACTTTAGATCTATGAGTTTATTTTAAAATATGTCCAAAACTTGATTTTGAAAGATTTGAAATTAAATACTTCAGCATTTCCCACTTTAAACTCCTAATTAGGGGTGGAGCAGGAAATGAAGAAAAACACAGATATTTTCAGGATATTTTGACAATAAGAAAATGGGAGGGAGGCACAGTCTTCCAAATACGAACACAGTTTCAGGTGTCCCACAGTTCTCCCTCTTTTTTTTTTTTTGTTCCCCTGAGAAATTGACTGTTGAACGCAAAGGTTCTTTCAACTACCGTGTATGTATCATCTCAAAGCCTCCTCCCTTCACCAATTCCTGCATCTTTTGAGGAATTTCCAAGACTCTTCACTTTCTCTCCTCCCTTTCCTCAGAGCACAGGGATGTTTCTCTTGCCACCCTTGGAATAAAGCTTCCCTCCTTTGCTCCTGGTGCTGCACAGAACCCACTCACAGCCATCCACAGCAACCACTGAGGAGGGTTCCATGGCTGTTGCAGGCACAGCTTGACACGCCTGTGAGTGTCTCTGTGCTCCCAGACCTCAAAGGATACAACACAGGCTGTGGGATGAGTCCAGCTGGAACTGTCTGTGAGAGGAAGCAGCTCCCACTGAAGTCAGGGTCACGGTCATCCCAAGCAGGATGTGCATCTGGGGACTCACAGGCTGACACAAGGCAAAACAACACTGATCAAATTTGGGAAGCAGCAGATCCAGCAAAAAACTTCAGATTTGGGAAGAAAGGGCAGGACGTGGCAGAGCACCATTGAAACATTGCAGCAGTACTTAACTGCTATTGGGTCATGAGCAGAACTGAGCTCTTTTTGGACCACAGTACCAGGTCTCCTTTGTCAGCTCCTGAGCCTTTTGGCAAAAGGTGGGAGAGTACCTTCATGGCTCAGACAAATTTTTGACATAAGATATGATGCTTCACATTTCTAAGTCATTAGTTCAGATAAAACCTGGACATTTTCTGGTGTCTTGTCAGCTCTTGTGTAGCTTAGATCCAAAGAGAGTGACTAGCATCCTGGTATCATTGCCTTAGGAGCAGGAATGGCCACAGAACCCAGCAAAGTGAAATCCTGTAGTCCTCCAGAAAATAAACTCCTCTTTCATCCCTATGGTTCACATGTAAAGTGTATCGAGTTCTCTACCAAGAAAGAAGTGTAATCATTGTAGTGGAGACCATCTCATCAGCCTGGAATTTCAGCCTACTCATGCTCTTTTGTAAACCAGATGCAAAACTCTGGCTAGCTGGCTTCACCCAGCCCAAACTCCTACTCAGCTATTCTCTCCAGCATTTCAAGTAACAATCAAGTTCCTCAAATGGTAATTAAATAAAATAAGAACATTCTTAACTAGGCACCTTAGCTTTATTTGATCTCTCACCAAACAGCTAGTAAAATAATAAATTACTTTTGAAGTAATAACTTTTGAAGGATAAATGCTAACTGTGAGGCTTCAGAGGCTCGAAAGACATTGTTGTAGCTTTTTGGGCTGGTGTTTTTTGTTTCATTTCTTCTGGTGTGCTACCAGTTGAGTTGACAAAAAGCTGAGTTTCATGCTTTCCCTCAGGGTTCAGGAGACCAGAGGTCAAAAAACCCTACTTTTTCAAAGACATCCCACAGTGGCTCTGGTGGAGAAGTCACATTACATCTGCCCTCCTCTGAGGAGCAGGGATGGCAGCACCTTTTTGCTTTGAGGATTATAAGGGGAATAAGTGAATCAGAGAGTCAAAGTCTCTGCCAAACAAGAGAAGTTCCCAGTCTCAGCAGTTTCCTCTGATTAGTCAGAGACCATCAGCCTTTCTTAAATCTTGCAGATATTTATCAATTTAAAAGCCAGGCTAGCAACATATTAGTCTCTAGAGGCATTTCTCCCTCCCACTCCTCCAGTCTATAAAGAAAGCCTAAATGAGATTTTTATCCAGCTAAGGCTGTTTAGGAGGATGACAGACAGTGGCTACAGAGAGCCACCGCTGCTATGAAGGGCTGTACCTGCCTTGCTGAGTGATAGGCTGGAGGGAAGGAATGCCATCCAGAGGGACCTTGACAGGCTTGAGAGGTGAGCCGATGTGAACCTCATGAAGTTCAATAAGGCCAAGTCCGTGGTCTTGCATATGGGGTGGTCCCAAGAAGAAAGTCAGGGCAGGGAATGAATTGAGAGCAGCCCTGGGGAGAAGGACTTGGAGGTGTTGGTGGATGAGAGGCTTGACATGACCCAGCAATGTGCGCTCACAGCTCTGTATCCTGAGCTGCATCAAAAGAAATGTGGCCAGTAGGTCAAGGGAGGGGATTCTGCCCTTCTACTTGACTCTCATGAGACCCCACCTGGAGTGCTGCATCCAGCTCTGGAGTGTCTAACATACTAGGGACATGGACCTGTTGGAGAGGGCCACAAAGATGATAGGAGGGATGGAGAACCTCTCCTATGAAGACAGCCTGAAAGACTGTCTCTCCTTTCCTGGAGAAGAGAAGGGATTCCTTATAGCACCTTCTAGTACCTAAGTAGAGTCTACAAGAAAGGAGGGGGGATAGGACAACTGGTAATGATTTCAAACTGGGAAAAGAGAAATTTTGTATTAGAGTTAAGGAAAACAATACTTACTGTGAGACTAGTGAGGCACTGGAACAGGTTTTCCAAAGAAGTTGTGGATGCCCCATCCCTGGAAATGTTCAAGGCCAGGTCGATTGGAGCTTTGAGCAACGTGGTCTAGTGGAAGGAGTCCCTGCCCATGGAAGGGGAGGTGGAACTAAATGATCTTTAAGGTCCCTTCCAAAAGAAATTGCTCTGTGATTCTATGGTTTGTTGGCTCAATGGCCATTGGCACAGGCAGCTGTTGTCTCTGATGACGGCATGCAGGTCCTGCCAGCTCATCCGTGGGGCTGCCTCAGCTGTGGAATGTGCCACAAATTGTGCTGTTGTGACTGGTACACAAGGCACCTGTGTGGCTTTTGGCCCTTCCTAGTCCGTGGGTGAGCAGAGATGGAGGACTACAGAGGGCATGTCAAGGGAAGTGAAAGAATGTAGCAGAAAGGGGCTGGGTAGAAAGATGTACAGAGGAATGGGGAGAGACAAGAGGAAGTTAGAGCTGATGTGTGTTGCACTAACCACCTGGTTTCAAATGGTGAAGACCTAAATGAAGGGACTTACTATATGGGGAGGCACAACTGCTCCTCAGACCTCTCCAAGGAGTTTCCTTCTCCAAAGAAGAAGCTCTCAGGCACCACAGAAGGTGCAGCTCTCAGGCACTACACGTGCTGCCCATGCTGGCACTAGGATGCAGGGCAATGTGGGCTCATACAGTTGCACTGTCATGAGTAATTTAATACCTTCTGCAGCTTCAGGCACCGGCTGCAGCTGGAAACAAAGACTGATGTGCTGGGCTGATGCAGCAGGACCAATCTGTTTCTCTCCACCTTAAGGCAAATGACAGAAGTGACAATCACATGCCGTTCATCTCTGGTCAGAATTAGTTTAAGACAAAAGATGTTCCAAGCCTTTTGTCTCCTCTTCAAAAGCGAATGCAATGGAGATTAAATATTTAAACCAGTTTTTCTCTCTCTTTTCCCATTCCTTTTCACTCTCCTCATTATTCAGTAAAGCTCATTTTTCCACCCCCTCACCTTCCTTCCCTCCCTCCCACATTCATCCCTCCTGCTTGGTACTTCTCCCTTCCAGCAGTGCTGAAAAGTTAGTGCTCAGGAGCCAGTAAACTGCAGGCACCAAGTCATATTCTGAACAGCAAATAGATGAGCAGCTGATCTGTTACTGCCTCTGAATTATCTGTAGCTCCCCCCCAGCGTTTAAACTCAGTGAAGGGCTCTCCAGGGGAGTTACAGTGACTGGGAAAATAACTAATAATCATTAGTTATGAGTGAGAACACTAATACTTGAGAGAATGCAGCTGGAGAAGGCATACAATTTAGAAAGTGGTGGTTTGACTTTTATTCTTGGTCCTGTCACAGAATTTGTGCATGGCTGTAATTTCTCAGCATCCTAGGGTGTAAAATGTATTAATAGTAATTACCGAGATCCCTGCAAAATGGAAAATATTGCTGTGAAAAATGAATTCAAGTCACCTCTTTGTTTTTTTGCTGCATTTCTTGTGAATCAGTGCTTTTTTACATTTTAATTAAATATTTTTGAGAAAAGACTGCATTTCTAGTCCCCCTCCTTTCCATTTGCCACTGGCACAGCATGTCCAGATTTCCTTACCAGACATGCATGCATCCTTACATTTTTATTTCACTGTTGAACATTTTAAACTCTTCCCATCTTGGAAAAAGTACTTAAAAGAAAAATTAAAGCTTAACTTCTCTCCCCTTACTTGGAAAAGCTTCAGGATAGAATATGGGGGAAAAAAACAGCTGAAGTGTACAATTAATTTCCTTACCCTCAGTGAATATCAAGGAAGAGAGTTGTTCATGGTCTATCAGGCCCTGATGGAGCAAAAGCAATCCCCAACACACCCCTCTGTGTAGCTTATGATCCTGCTGGAGCAGAAGGGCAAGTCAGGCACTCACCTGTGCCTGCAGAGTGACTGCAGAGTGCTTCAGGAAGGACTGGCTGTAGGTAAATGTCACAATTTCCAGTTTCTGTTTAGCATCCTATTTCCCTAGCTGCTCCCAGGCCCTGTGTCCGCACAGATAACTGCGCACCTGTGAGGGAGCCAACACATGTCTCTCCTGCTGAATGATGCTGGTAGGAAGAAGTTCATTCAAAAAGGCTCCAAAATCTCTCCTGTCACTGACGCCTTCCAAAAGACAGAGAGAAAAACAATTCCTTTTGGGCCATTTCTACAGCTGTGTTCCCAGTGATGTTGCTCGGATCCCCAAGATATGTACTCACTTGTCCTCTTTTACCATCCATTCTGACTCCCTACCAGGGCTGATGATCATCTCTTAAACATTTTTACCTGCAATGGGAATATGGGCAACTAAGGAGAGCAGACGGGAAGGAAGACTTGGGAGAAGATCAAGAGGACTGGGGATGAGAGCCCTGTAAGACTTCACAGAAATATAGCTAACCAAAAGCACAATTAGGCCTCATCAGATGCAGCTAAAAACAATGACAAAACAAATGGAACAAGAAGAGGTGCATGAAAAATGCGTGAAAGAGAGACTGACAAGCCAGAGCCCTCTGCATCCCATGTGGTGCTGCCTGTGACCAGCTATTCTATTGGGGTCTCCATTAAGAAGTGGCAATTGCAAATCTGGGTCTGGCCACTATATTTAGTATCAGCTGGTTCCAAATAAACATTCCCAATCAGAAACTCTTCTTGCCTAGTGATCTGTCAAGGGCGGAAAATGGTTTCTCTAAGGATGCGGTTTCTCACATTCCTTCATACTCCAACAACACATTCAATCTATGCCTGTGCCTCCAGAAAACAGGGTGAACTCACCTGTGAAACCTCTCAGTCTTTGCAGGTACATCCTTCCAGCACAGCTCTGCTCACACCAAGGTCTTTTTATGCCTGCCTGCCAAGCTTCTCTAAATCCAGTGCTTTTCCCTGAAGCCATAAGTGTGGACTGCATGATGACGAGCTGATCTCAGACAATTCCCTCGGTTGTCTTCCAGAAGCCAGAGCCTGAGCACTAAAGCTGTCTAATGCTAAGTTATCTTCTTGGGCTGCCACCAATCTGTGGTGGCTCTGGCTCTACATCTGCATGATTCTGCACAGGTTTTATCTGGGACATGGTTTCGCTGCAGTTATTAACAAGAACATGTGAATTAGAGCTCTGTGTCTTCACACAGAGTTAATTGTTTCTGTGCCTTCCTCTATCTAAAGGATCAGTTCCATGTTAGAACCTGGGCATTTACAGTTCCTTTATTAAGAAAATAAGAATGTGTCAGGGATTGAAAAATGCCTCATCCCTTTGATTTGAGAGATATTACATGCCTTTATTTTTCATGAAAGGAAGCCAGTGAATGGGAATACCACTCTGAGGGAAGAACAGGTGATAATGACAGGTTGTTCTTTTATATTTCTTTATGGTTCTTGTTCTGTTTCCCTCTCTCAAAGGACTGCAATCATGTACTCAAGAACCAAAGTAAAATCCATTATAATAATAATAAGGTAATACTACATACTCTTAGTGTAACTTTTTTGCTAATAACTCCATACATTCTGCAAATATCTAGGAAGTGAGGCTCAGTGTCTCAGGAACTTAAATATTTTAGTAGTTTGCAGATGGAAAAACTGAATGTGCATACAGGTTTTAAACAGTTACTCCCAGGTTACTCAGAGTAACCATCTCCAGACTTAAGCTCCCCCTGCCCGCACTGCAAACTAACTGAAAACTGAGCAGCCATTACTAATGAGCCAGCTGCTGAGCATGAATTAATTGGTCCTGGTGAGAGATTATATAGCTTTTGGCTAGTTCAGAGCATGAGCTGAGTGAGTTTTATCTGTCTGCAAAGGGCCACACAAATAATAGCCTGCAGGCTGCACGACTGGAAACAGTCCCCAGTCCCCAGCATCGTCTGTACAGCCAGGAGGTGACACAGCACACAGAGATGTGTGTATAACAACCTCATTGCAGACCACCAAAACCTTCCTGGGAAGTACACTAATGGACATGTTAATAACCTCATCTGCGTCCTTGAAAGGAACCAGAGCACAAAACTGCTTTGGCCCAGTTTTTAAAAGGCAGTGTTGCCTGCTACAATCTCTCCACAAATATATGTCAGGTCCTCAAAATCATAGAACAGGCTTAAAAACTGCAAGATTAAAACCAACTAGATAAGAGGAAAGAGACCCTCAGGGTGTTGCAAGGTCAGGTTTTTCTCTGCAGTGGAAATGACTAGCATCTTATTTTTTAACTAAAAAATCAAAACTCTGATCAAAGCTTCTGTATTTGCACATATTTACTGACAGGGGTCAAATTTGAATGGGCCCCTTTTGTTAATATGAAATTGGAGAATTTTCCTGAATCTACCTGGTTCCTCTGCCTGCAAATCTCTCTAATGATCTGTAATCAGGAAATTCAGGTTTTTAGCAACAGCTACAATCAGGTCTTGTTTGTATGAAACCAGCAGCACTGTTGCCTGCCTCCTCAGGGGTCAGATTTTAAGGCTGGGGCAATCCCCCTCAATCCTGCCCAGCAGAAGCAGGAGGGCAGCACCAGCCTTTCCTTGCTATGAGTCTGTGTCCTCTGCCTAGGCTGCAGGCTGTGCTAGCCTGGCACCTCACTTTTAGCAATGTAGAGCGTGATCATTCTGACATGAAAGTCTATCAAAGTGTCTTTTTCTCTGGTGTAAATGACAAAGTGAGTTGCTGAGTCAAAGGAAATAAGATCTAAGGCATCTTCTATGTGTTTGTTCTGGTTGAAGGCTTAGAGGATGTGTACAGGAGTATAAATTTACCCATTCCCTTTTCCATTACACTGCACTCTCCCAGCCTTCCTTTGTCCAGAGGAGCTTGTTCCTCTTAGATAATTACACAACAGTCCAATTAACAAGAAAACTTTCCATCTTCAGCGCCCAATCAGACTACCAAATTATTAAAGGCTCCCATTGGCACTGACCTGCACTTTGCTTCGAATCAGAGGGCAACTGCATCTGTGAAACGAACAGAAGGGACAAATTTAATTACTGGCAAACTACTCGTCAGGATTTCCGTTCCTGCTTATTGCTGGAGTGTAGAGAAAAGAGTTTGTCGTTTATGTGGGAGGTCAAACAAAGATGGGAAAGGGCCTAACCATAAGAATTGGTGCTAGAAATCACTGCTATTTAAGATAAAATGCAAAAACAGGGAACTGCTTCATCTGCCAGCCTCTTCTATGCGGCATAGACCTAGTCACACTGCTTTTATGTTCTCTTTCAAGGATTTGACCCTTTTACCATACAACCTGGGTGCATATAGTGTCCTTCTTGAGGGAAGGGGTAGGTGAAGAGCCTAAGGAGTTCAAGTTTTTCCACTTTTGCACTTGAAGATCATTTACGTAAGCACCTGGAAATAGCGATTCCTCCTTCCCAGTGCCTTTGAATGGCACTTTATTTTAATTCTACAGAAGGGAAAGCAGGCACACAGACTCATGCTGAACTTGTGATTCCTTTGATGGGTAACAGCACAGTCTCTGTGCTGTCAGTGAGGACTTGAAACCAAATTCAGCAGCAAAGGTAAAGCACTCGGGACACTGAAGCAGAAGTGCTGCAAACCAGTTGCTCTGGTGCAGTCTCTCATCGGTGGCACAAGGGCCATGGGCACACACAGCTTGCAGAGTCCTTCCCTCTGCTTCCCTGACAGAGCAGAGCCTCTGCTGCCGGTGGATCCGATCGTTTGCTCTGTTTCAGGATGGACTCTGCTCCTTGGGGCTCACGGCATTGTTCAGATGGGGAGGTGGATGGGGAGGAACGATGCAAGTTGGCATAGCAACCTCAGGCTCTGCGCATTGAGGCTTATGCAACCGCGAGCAGGTTGGGAAGGTGGGAAAGGGCACTTCCTTTCTCTCGCAGCCTCATCAACAATTGCTTCACATCCTTGGCAATTAAGCAGAAATAAATGATCTGCCAGAGCTTTGAGCTTCCTGCAAAGCCTCCCCCTTGCCTTGGTTTTCGTTCTGGAAGAATGACAAGACTTTGGGCAACAGCGGGAGCCTGCAAAGTGCCCTTCACCCCATCCATCACCCATGAGAGCATGACCTGAGAAAGGTTACTGGCTTTCTGGGTTTTACTCACCACCAGTAGCCAGCCAAGGGTGCTTCAGGTACAGAGTGCATAACTAAAAATAGGATGGATGACCCAATGGCTGCTGTGCTTTAGCCCGGACACACCCAGCCTTACCTAACCACGTGCTCCAGGTCTGCACCACAGAGATGCAATGCTGCACCTCCAAGGAGAAAATGAAGAGGATGCCTGACAGCTTTTTGCTCTCGCTGCCAATACAAAACATGGAGGTTTCAGGTTCTAAGTGTTTTCAGGTGAACAGCTAAGCAGCTCTTCTTCTTCTGTCCTCATTTAAGTGAAGGAAAAGGTGAAGAAAAGCCAGGGGTTCTGTTAGCAGAATGAATCTCCAAGATACTTTTCCAGCATGTAGTAGTTCATGAGGTTGATTGGATATTTTCTTCCATCTTAGCTTATTGCATCCTCAGTTATGAGTTTTTTAGACACCACTAGCAACTGCATCTGTCATGCTGGACAAATTTTATTTGTGAATACTGAAAAGGGCAAATAGGGAATAAATCTGATGTCCTCACTGTAGCTGAGCTAATGTAAACTCTTGCCAGCAGGGAGAACTTTAAAGTGGACAGATAGGCAGCTTGGTCAGAAGTGCAAAAGGGCATTGCACTGAGCTGAGCATATGGCTGGTCAATAACCACTGCAAATCCTTGTAAATCTCCTAACAGCTGATGAGTCCTCCAGGATTTGGATCTGTGTGATGAGAAGAATGAACTCCTCAGTTTTATTTTGATTTTAAAGCAGGGAAAACGACACAAAGACAACAAAACAAAGTTTTCATGAATGCAGAGAAAATTCTGTAAGTATCACTGGAATTAATCCTACAGATTCAAAGGTTTGGAAGTAAAGGCAGGTCGTCCCTATTTTCAGTCAGAAAATAAATATTAATAACTTGTATGCCAGTCTCATGATTCAGGAAGAGGTGACTCATGCTTCAAGATGCTTGGCAGGCCAGCATTGACATTGCTACAAACACCTTCAGTGTCCCATTAGCACCTAGTTAGAGGTGCTAGGACTTCCCACACGGCCAGCACAGAAGCAAAAAGCCTTGGCTGCCCAGGTTAGGGTCCCTCAGTGCCTTGGCCTGCCAAACATGCCCTGATGTGTTTCTCAGTGAACCTGGCCAAGCCTCTCTAGGATCATCAAAGGTGGTGAGGAGCTCAGACAGTTCTCAACTGCTCTGTGGCTGGATGGCTTTTTCTACATGGAAATTGTCTCTAGGCAGGGTCAGTTTTCCAGCACTCCCGAAGTTGAGCTTCAGGGAATTTATTATATGACCTGATGAACCAAAGCCAGCCCATACACATTCTTTTGGGGTACTTCCGATTTTTCTCATCCTCTGGACAGGAGAAAGCAGAGGAAGGTGACAGGAGCTGAGCTGTTCTGAAGAAGGATGTACTTTTGGAAAGGGAACAGCTACTCGAGCTGCCTTTAACAGCCTTTCCAGCCCCCTGCCCCAACTCCTGTCTCACAACTGCCCTGTTTCTGGCACATGAGCATCATGAAATTGTAAAGGGGAGGGAGAAAAGGACATTCACACCTTGTGCCAATATCTCTTAGAGGTGAGCACTGCTCCTGATAGAGCCTGCCCAGAGCAAGCACAGATTTGTTGAGTTCACAGTGAGGAAGAAGATTACGGTCTGTTCACGAGCACCTGGGCAAACAAACATTTACATGCAAGCCAGCCTGCACTGCAAGGTCCTCATATTTGGTGACTTGGGTGTGTAAGCTTCCTTCAGGCTGCCTTTTTGATCAACCCCAGGCCATAAAATGAATATAAAAATTGCAGGTAGCCCCAAGAATGACAGGGCAGGTACTTTCACCTCCCCTCTGGTTATTGCTGAAGGAAGATACACAGATCTAAGGCTGCAGCATGCCAGTCCCAACTACAATGAGATCACACAAAGTCATAAATAGCCAAGAAAAATGTTACAGAACAATTTCAAACTCTTCCTTCAGCTAAAGGTTTTGCATTCCCTAGTTGTCCCACAGCTGCAGTGCAGAGAGGTCCTGGAATATCACCTGTATCTATGTGTGGTATGGGAGATGTCCCTCAGCTTCACTCAGACTGTCAGATCTTGCTACTGACCTCACACAGAAAGCTTTTCCCCTCCTCACTGTGTGTCCCAAGAGAGTCTGACAAAACAGGCCAGAGTTATGTAGGGACACCACTGCCTTTTGAGACTGTGACAGAGCCCGGTGCAAAACATAGCCCAAGCACACATGGACTGCACAGCCAAGCATGATTTGCTGCCTGCTGTTTTTCTCCAGTGTCTCTGCAGCTTTGCATTTCTCCCTTGCTGTACCAGCAAGAGTAACCCAGCACAGACACAGTCAAATCCCAGGTGTTGGAGGGAGTTGTGGGAGACATGGTGAGTGCCTCTCACAGTGACAGGCAATGCATTTAAAATGGGCTGAGTGGCTCTTGGAAGGGGTGCCTTGCAGGGGGTGGCAGAGGGACGGCGTAGGGCTGCTCATTGTTCTCCTCTCCAGCTGCTACCCCCTCAGTCTTTCTGCTCACAAAGGGATTTACTGGCACTCCATGCCAGCCATTTTCTTGGGTTTGGCCTGATGACCAAAGCCACCCTCAGATGAGAGGCACAGACAGGTTCCTTCACATCTTTGCTTCTTTCTATAGCCTGCCATTGTCAGGGAGAGTAAAAGAGGATCATGAATACAATGTCCAAGTGTGATGGAATTGAATTCAGCGGCTGTGGGGAAAGGCTGGCAGTCTTGCCATCAGACCTTTAAGGAGCCCTGTAAGACCAGCAGATGCCAATCTGTGCTCAGTGTACTGCTTGTTCTCTGCAAAACCTCCCTTTGCAGTCCCTTTTTGTCCAGTAAGATAGAAGTGAGCATGCACTTAACAGAGCCCTGTTAGACACTGCACCCCAGCTGTGGCACCATACCACTGTAGGCTTTGTCTCCAGTGGCATTTGGGGGTGGGAAGGGAGAACATTACAAATACTTTCCTCTGCCCCCTTCCTGCAGCCAAAACTTCCCTCTCAGTCGCTAGTATTGACTCTTACCAGCTCCATGAAAAGTTAGGCACTGCTGCACTTGCTGTAAAGCTCTTCCTTTCTTCCAACACTCGTTTTTCCATGTTGGATACTACAGACAGCAAGTGTCAGAAGGAAAACAACCATGTTAACAGAAATGGATTTTTCTCTCCACACAGATGGACAACGAATATTTTTAAACACAATCTCACCAAGATGTGTTAATTTGTACCTCGGTAACCCCACGAGCCTTTCTTGTAAGAAAGCAAAAGAACAGATGGACAATATTATGAAACTCCAGGGATATGGATGGCTGCATAGTGGACACATTTGATCCTTCTCCAGTTCTCAGACAGGACTCCAACAAAGCACCTAATTTTTGAAGCCTAGCCTGCAGTCACAACTAACCCTGAGATCTGCAGACCAGTCCAGGCTCAAAAGCACCAACCATGGTTGCATTAGCAGTCTAAAGAGAGAAGGGATATGTAGACGAGTCAGTAAGAGCAAGTTGTGTCAAATGCTAACTGCTGGAAGAAGCAAAAAAGCACAGATGCTCCCATGAAGCAACAGTGTCTAAAGAGACAAGAGAGAGGAATAGCAGGCAGCAAGTTGGTCTTGGCTCCACAGGTCAGGTATGTCAACCAGAAAGCTAAGCACAAGCAGTTTGGTTGGCATTGCTTTCTGTCACAGGCAACACTTACTGCTTAGATGACTGTGACCAGCAATTTTGTGGAATAGTGATCTTGAGTGTGGGCACTTAGCAGAAGGGTGCTGGGGAAACTCATTGCTTAGAGTCCAGCTCAGACCACTCTCATCTCCCAGAGGGCCACATCTCCCTCTCCTCTCACCCTGCCAGAATCCACCACACGAATCTGTAAAAGAAGAAACCTGTTTTTTTACATACCTATTTTACCCTACTTAGAGCAGAGACAAATCCAAACCGCTGGAAGTATGACCTGACCATCACATCCCCGATGACTCAAAAATTTAGGACCCCAAATCTCACTGGGAGTACTCCTCTTTGAAAGTGGGGATGGTTGTGACAGACCCTGGAACACTTCTTTCCTTTGCTCTCTCAAGTTTGCTCAGGTTGATACAATGATACCTCTGCAAATAAAGGAATTATGAAACTTTGTGCATGAGGTACCCCTAAAGAGACACCCATAAAGCATTTCCTATAAAATTACTCCTTTGTGAAATGAATAACTAAAATAAGAGCATCTCCTACCTCATATATAGATAGGCTTTTCTGCCCAAATTAAAGGCAGATGAAAGGCTTTCACCTATTACTGTTCCTGTGAAAAGCAGGCAGCAACACTTGGAAAAGGAAATGCATGGAAGAATGGCCCTGAACAGAGCCTGGAGAAAGACTGCCATGCTGTATGCTCTTTCAAAGATTTCAGGACCCAAGAGGAAAGAAGCTGCATGGAAGCAGGATTTCATACCTCCTTGTTAAACATACATGTCAAAAATCTCTGACTGCACTAACAATTTCTTTGCTTGGTGGAAATGACCTTTTTTTTGAAAGACATAGCAGCTGTAGATCCATCCCTCCATAGGTAGTAAGGCCTTTGCATATGGAAAACACCTAAAATGGGGTGATTAATAGAGGCTATAACCATAGTCCACAAAAGCCCCATGGATCCAGACATCAAGGAAAAGAGAACTGTTTGACATGGTTTGTGGAGCAGACATTCTGTCCAGGACCATGACAGTCTCTGGATGCTGGGATCCATCTGGTTTTGGACTAATCTCCAGGGAAAGTGGTGAAAGCCACTTTGCTTTTTGTTGCTTGTATAAAACCTGACAGACTCACTCTGGGAGGTGCCCTGTAGTAAGCAGTCCTCCTCTGGCAAGGAGTTACCATTGCAATAAACACCAGCCTTTCTTACCCCTAAACAACCCAAGCACAGCCCTGACTTTCACAAACAGGAGTCCCAGGAGTCCTCCAGGGCAGGCTGCAACACATTTCAGCCTTTGGACACAGAAGGGCAGGGAGCTCTCACAATCAGAAATCCAGGTTTAGTCTGCCATTGTGAAGATTGCTTGGAGGCAGTGCACATAAATAAATATGGAATGCACAGCTTAAAATGGGAAGCTGTCCATCTGACTGGCTGCTGGAATAACTTTCTTTGCTTCCACACTTGGACCCTGTGCAGCTCCCTCCCTGCCCTGAGGTCTGGAGCTATTCTTGGTAGTGCCACTGGATTAATATTGCAGGAAAAAGAGAGGTGATGTATGGTGCTGTCAGCCATGGACAGAGGAGAGCATGCCCTTCTCCCCAGGAAGGAGACAACAGCACAATGAGTGTGGGAAGGTGTCAGTCAGCATTTGCATCCCTGCATGAGGCTGGACTCCTCTTCCAGCAAAAGGAATGCTAATCATCTGGGTGAGCTGCTTGTTCCACTGCTCCAAGGCTGACTGATACAAGCAATTAAAACTGCATTTCTTTATGGGGCAATTTGGCATGGTTACTGCATTTTAGGAGCTCAGGCACTTTGGAGGCAGAGTTCAGAGTGGGCTTTGTCATCTGGAGGGGGCTGTAAAGGCCACACTGACAATGAAGTGAACACTCATGTCATACAGACCCTCCCAACATGTTAACTTGATTAGCATGTGGCTTGTGGAGGTTTTTTTCTGTGTTTTGTGTTTTCGTGCTGCACATCAACTAATTTTCTTGGTCCAATTAGAGTTACAGCTGCTAAAGCCTAAGGCATGACTGGCTGATTGGGTTTTGAAGAATGTGACATTTTGCAGCTAAAAGCTTTATCAAGGCTAAGCAGCATTAACCTCTTTTCTTGCTTCCTTTTTTCTCTTTAAGCAATAGAGATTTGCTGTCTCTAGCTGGACCCACTGCTCATGCCAGAGTCTGGGCAGCTCATGATAAATGATTGATTCTCCACAGCTTTGCATCCCAG
>VYZP01043641.1:0-58202 GCA_013400635.1 Hypocryptadius cinnamomeus
AAGAAAGCACATTTTATAAAAATAGCATCCATTTAAGTTAGATAAATCCTTATAAATACAAGAAAGAAAACAGTTACTCTATAAAACATTACTTGAGAGCATATGTTCCTGAAGCACCAGCATCACATCCCCAGGTTAAGGCCCTCAGTGAGGTGTTCATCCACACAGCCACAGCGCTCCCCTGCGCTGCCAGAGCTGCCCTGGGGCTCCAGGCAGCTACAGCAGCTCTGGGCTCTGAACCCCCCGTGGAAAGGAAGCAGTTTTGGGCAGCCCTGCTCCAGTGCTCAGCTCTTGCAGAGATCACACGGAACCCCAGCAGCTTTAGTAACACACTGGTGTGAGGGTGAGAGGCAAATCCTGTGACTTGGAGTCACACTACACCTACCAAGTGCTGCAACTGTGTGAGAGTAACAAAACCTGCACTCTTCTGCACCTGTATTAAGTGTCAACCTTCAGAACTTCATGACACTAACTCTTTTGTGGTCCAGGAAGCAGAATCTGAGGGGCTTTAAAAAAAACAGTTTGAAAAGCTATTAAAACATAAAAGTTTTAGAAACTTAAACATTTTTAGTGTTTGTAGCATTACAACTTTGGTGTTCAGATCTAGCAAGTCAGTATATGCATGTAATCAGCCTCATCAAGACAGGTGTTCTATGATGAAAAATACTAATTCCATTTTCAGTGGTAGAGCTGTAGGATCTGACATTCCACTGTGAATCACAGGAATCAGAGCACTGTCCAAGTCATTCAGGTAGTTCTGTGGAAGAAGGTGCCCTCCAGATCCTGCTAAGTATTCAACCTAGGAGGGAAACATACTGATATTAATTAACACTTCTTGTATTAACAAGACTATGCAAAACGTGCTGTATCACAGTGAAAGAGTATTTCAGCTACTGTGAAGTGAGAAATTAATGACTAAGACAGCTTCTTCCCCAGATGTCATCTTCAGCCTGGATCTTGGGTAGGGCAAAACTTTAAACATTCCTGGAGAGATCCAAGGTATTTAGAAGGGAATACAAGGGAATTTCTTCAGTGGAAATGGAGTGTGTGCAATAAAAGTTGAATGCTTACCATGTCTGAGTCAATGGAAACTCTGAGTCCTATCTTATTCATCCCATTATTTTTCAAGGTTTTAAGGTGAGGACAAAGAGCAGTGCTGCAGGCAATGGCAATCTCTTTTGCAAACTGGTGGGGAACAGCACTGGAGAGTTCATGATCCTCTACAAAATGGTAAACCTGAGATCAGAGAAAGGGAAGCGCAGTCAGCAGCCTGGTACATCCCAAAGTCAGGAAAAAGAGTAGCTCAGGATCACGTAACACCAAACAGGGCAAGCTTTGATGCTTGTCTGCTGGCAAAGCACCCAAGCATTTCATCCACACAATCAAAGTACTTCAGGAACCATGGGAATGCCTGCATTAGGCATTTACAGAGCTGTCACTGCCAACAGACTTGAGTCTTTTCAGAGGAAAAAAATGACAAGTGTGTAAACTCATCAAGCAGCTGCAGAGAACACTCTGCCTGGCAGGATGGCTACACATAAAATCAGCTCATTTTAATAGTACCACTTACTACCATCACATTACCACTGAAATATTCAAAAAGTAATTTAAAAGGCTCAAGAACTATGTAATTCACTAACTTCAGTGCACTTCATAACTTTTCCCTCTCTTTCGAAGTCTCTGTACTGTGGTGCTTTTTCACTCCGAGTTCCTTCCATTGATTTTCCATCAACTGGGCTTAAAATTCTATGGAAAACAATAGTGTGATTAGTAATTTAAACAACACTTATAGTTTAGATACAGTAACTTCTATGAAATCATATTTACCCATCCTTTAAGGCTGTTTAGACACCTTTACAACAAAGTACAATACAGGACTTGCACTATGAAAATACAGATGGTACAAAAGGAAATCTCCTAAACAGGGAACTAAAAGCATTAACAGAAACCTAATCTTGCAGGTTTAAGACAGTATAAACCATCTTTAGTATCAACCACTTTCTGTCACAACAATACTTCAGATTAAATCCAAGAAACTAAAGGGAGATATTTGAACATTGGGAGCAAGAATTCTCTCAGATGTCTGGCTTTAGTAGTACATTTACCCTTTGTTTGTTTTCTCTTCATTTTCTACCCAGCAAATATCTACGTATTCTTTCACGTCCCCTGCATCCACTTTTCCACAGGTTATTCTGAAGTCCTTCTTGTCCCTTAATGCCTGACGCAGGCTTTCCATTGTTTCTCGTGTTATTTGTACCATCAGCCCATCTAGAAGAAAACCAGTTAAAATTCCATGTTATCCACAGGAAAAGCAGCAGAGCTTCTTTTAGAATCTTGGCCTGAATTCTACTGAGACCAACCATCTCCTACAGCTAATTAATAAACACACAAAAGTACTCCATGGCCCACCTACAGCACCAAATGTTAAATGAAAGAGGAAGAAAACCTATTTTGTCAATAGAACTCAAACTAAAAGATCATTTTTAAGTTAATTTTTGAATTTTTTTCCTGCATATATGTGCCAATATATGTATTTCAGCAATATGGCAATGAAAACAGTTCCATAAAGGAAATACCTGCACTGATTAAACAGAGTTTAAATTTGAATGTTTTAAAACAAGTAGGTGACCTATCATGTGTTTTTATGCAGCACTTCTTTGAAATACGTTTCATAAAAAATTTAAAAACCTGAAAAGAAATGTTTACCTTACTGAGGCATAAATACCTTGCACAAGACTGCTATTTTTTTTCTTTTTAAGTCTCTTAGGAGGAAAACAGAACAAAATTCTTACCTTCAACTATACTGGATTTAGCTAAAAATCCTGAGGATGTTTTTAAGGCTCCATTAAACACCACAAAACTTGCACCTGTAACTACACAAAGCAGGAAGGAAGTCAGCACCACTCTGTCACTCCAGTCAGTCCTAACTGACATTAAATTTAAACACAATTTAATGTAACACCAGAGATGCATTTTCCATGCAGCCTAACACTGATCTTCCACTTCTGCTCTAGAAATGTGATTTTTGTGCCCCAGAGCTCTTACCTTTCCTGGGCTGCCCCGTGGCACTGATGGCCTGTGTGTGATAGAGGCCCTGCTTGTTCTGCAAACACACCAGGTGAGAGTCTGCCTCAGTATTGAAACTGGCTCCAATGCTAATTACATGTTCATTAGAGGAACTGATCACCTTCATCACCTGTCAACACAAAGTTTGTCATTACACTGATAAGTCTCACCAAGAGGGGTTTTTTGGTTGTTGTTTGTTTGGGTTTTTAATTTTTTAAAATTACTAAGCAGAACATCACAATCAGGAAATCTGCAAGAGGGAATGTTTGAAAATACATGCTGAAAGATTTTGAAGAAACTGCAGATCTTTCAGTACTTAACAGCCATCCTAAATCTCAACTCCTCATTATCCACCTTCCAGAGTATCACGGAAGGAGGTGTGTGCTCAGGTAATTGCATGCCCTTCCCATTACACATTTAGGCCAGTAGAAAGTTCACAGAGGGTCTTTTTCCAAGAGCTGATGCTAGAGGTGTGACTGGCACTATACAAAAAATGGAAGACTAAAGCAGCTTGCATTAGAAAGCTAAGATGGGTGTACTCACCTCATTATACTTCCTCAGAGGTATTTTAATACAGCTTCTACCCATTTCCACATGGACAAACAGGTTGTCTATGGTATGCAAAGTATACTGGTAATTTCTAAGGTCCTATAACAGATGAAGTATTTATGTTAGCAGACAATTAAGTACTGTTTTCTTACCTTTTCCTTCACCTAGATGAAGGTACTCTAAATACAACTTCCAAAAAATAGTAGCATTTAGAGTGGCTGAAGATTCAGGGATCCCTTTTTGCCCACCAGGTGTACGTGACAGGCATCTCAGTGAATGTATTCATAAATTCAGAGCACTGACAAATTAGCTCTATTAACCAATGAGTCATTTACTCTATGGCTACTTCATTCACATTAGAATCCCAGTGATTTAGGGAGAGAAAAACTTCAACATCCTCCCTCTCTGATAGAAAAGTGAAGCGTGGAAGCCACCACCTAGATGAGTTTGTTTGCAGGCTCACAGCCTGTCCCCTACAGCTCTAACTTGTTGATTTACAGATTGAATAGTGCACCATTTCTTATCCCTTTCTGTGACAGAAGTAATCTCCCATCACCTCACCCACTTCTGCAAAATTCTCTTTATTTCCAGAACAACAACATTAGGTATGAAATGGTCTCATTTGCTTTTACTACTTCAGCTGGAAAAAAAAAAGTATAAAGAGGCTCTTTTCACCAGCTGAGCCAGGCAATCAGTGCCTCCCTCCATCAGCACAGCTGCAGCAAGAAGGGTATTTACAAAACATCTCGATGCACTGAGGTTTCCATGGGACAGGCATCCAGCACTAAGGATGTAAATCACAGGTGCCCTTTGCCTCAGCCACAGGCTCTGCATGATCTCTAACTGAGCATTTGCATCACAGGTGCCAAGGCACCACCCAGAGAACATTCTGCAGCCATGCAGTGACTGAAACTCCTGCAAGCAGCACCTCTTGCCCCTGCCTGCTTCAGGCTGACACAGCCACGAAGGGGAACCCAGGTAACTCTGATCCACCTGAAAAGGAACTCCACAGAAACCCCACCCAGCAGCAGTACAGCAGGAAGGCTGCACAAAGCCTGAGGGTGCAGCTACACATTGGAACTGGCACAGCACCAGTGGGGCTGGGAGCTGGCTCCTGGATTACAGTGGGAGGCTCCTACAGGAGGAGGAAACGTGCTGCTCTTAGATGGGGCTCCTCCTCTGGCTGATCCCTTATGCAGTGATCTGCACACCTGTGCTGGCAAAAAGGAAAAAGGGGCAAAGACTGCAGTTTCATCGCAGCTATGATGGTCTCCAGACCTAGGAGAGGATGTAGTGATTGCCCAAATGAGACCTGTTCTGCTTTCCATGGCTCTGCCCTGAATGCTGGGATGGAAAGTGCTGGAAATTCTATGTGAGTATCAGAAGAGGAAGGTTACTGGCCAGGAACACAGACTTACTGCAATCTGAAATCAAATCATTTGAGTAACAGAGGGAAAGCTTCCACTGGAAATGGCATGAATTCCAGACTTATGATTTTGCCAAAAAGTCCTTCACAGAAGACAGTCAAGCTGAGTAACTGTGACAAGGTTGTCTGACAAGGCAACTAGTACTGCAGTTAGTCCACAGCATCTGCCTGTCAAGTCTTTCTTCACATTTCAAACTGCCAGATTTAAGACCAGAATCCCTGCACCACAATAATGCTTGGAAGAGAGAAATGCACCTGAACAATGATGACTACCAGCATCAGTGCAAATGCCAACATCTCCCTCACTCATTAAAAGCCTCTTTTCACTACCAGAACTAATGCATAACAATACAAGGTGAAACAAACTGATTTTTTAACTCTTTCACCAGTTTTAAGTCAAGTATGAAGAACAAAAACAGTAGCTCTGCTTTCAAGCATTTGTTTGGAGGATATTTTGATTTTGCTTGGAGGCAATTTTGATTACAAGAGGAAGGGCAAGTAATGAAGCATCTACTCACAACAAGCAGATTCATAATCGTGTGTCCAATGTCTCCGAAGAGCGGCTCCCGGTGCCTGACACTTACCACAGGAGCTGGATAGGCTGGGAAGAAAAAGGTCATCTTTACCTACCAACAACTCTAAAACTTGATATTCCAAGTAGTTCTATAGTTTTTTCCAGCTATAATCTGTCTCTAAATCTCAATATCTGACCAGCCAAAGGAAGCAGAGCCCCTCTCTAATTCTCAGCCACAGTGTGGTTCTCCCTGCCATGGTTAATTCTGACAAAATTGGTTAAAAAAGCCAAACACAGCAAGTGGCTTGTCAGAGAAAGAACAACAACAAAGCACTGCACCCCTGTCACCTCACAGACAAGATCTGGCTGGTAGAGGTCCACTGTGGGCTCCAGAAGTCCATGCACAGGTGACAGACACATGTTTATGTGTTGGATAATTCCCAGCTTTACACAGACGGGGCAACTGAGAGGCATTTTAAAAGATTTTATTCCATTTCAGTCTCGTTAAAGGGTGAGACATAAGAGATGTAAAATTCAATGCCATTCTATCAGAAACCAACTTGTTTCCTGGTTACAATACCTTATAAATGTTTTTCAGCCTATTAGCTGCAGCCACACAATGGTGCTAATACTTCTAACACCAACCACCTATTATTTTTACCACACGTTGTCTTCCTACAAAGCCTCTTTCACAGTTATAATTCTCCAAAATATCTGGTCTGTTTGCAAGGCCATCATTTGAAACTTGTTTCTAGTTCAATCTCTCTCTCAACAATGTCATCTCTATCCCATGGCCTTTCTAAATCAGCACACTTTATCCCAGAGTTCGCATACAGATGTACAAGACTGTGTGAGCCTTCAGTCAGGTTTGGAGAATCTTTCACAAATCCATTTCTCACAGTTATGGACTTGCAACTTCTACAATGGTGAGCTACAGCTTTTTACATGCCTAGATGTTTCCAATGTATTAATAAGTTGTCCTTTTAAGTAATCAATATCTTTATTTGGGTAATGAAGAAGTAATATTTTGCCAATATACTTAGCTCAAATAATTTAATTGTAATAACCATTTTATCAGAATTGCAAATTGGGCTTGTGAGCATCCCTTCAAACCTTTCTCCTACAATCAAAAAAAACGTTTATATTTTACTGTCAGTTTTGGTTTCTTAGCTTTCTCATCTGCTAACAGAAAAAAAAAATCAAAGAAGTCTAGCAGGGCAATGAACATTCCTAGGTGGCTTCACATGTTGGGCTCATCCAAGTCTAATATAAAATACTGCAAAGATGATTTTAAAATAGCTTGCTTGTCTAAAAACTACTTATATTTTCCAAAGGGAACTTTAGATTTATGCAGCTACTGACACCATTAAAACTTACCCCCATATTCTGCTCCCAATCTCAACATCAAACGGATTGGAAACACTTTTGCCCAGGGTATTTCCAGCTTATGGATAAGAATGCCACAAAGAAAAGGGTTATCTGGTAGAATCTGATCATCAAGTTTCTGAAAAGTTGGTGAAACAAACAGAAATCCTCCATGCTCTTTGCTGCCAAGAAAGTTTTCTGTAAAAGTGATGTTTTCCATATTTTTTACGAACCTTCCTGTAGAAAGAGGAATGGAGAGTGTTTGCAGAGCTGGGTCAGTCTCACCTCCGTGCCAAGAGAACTGCTCTAGGCAGTGAGCTCTGACAGACCTGCCAGCCCACCATTCCCCTCACATCCTCCTGAAGTCTGCCAGGTATCCAAACCCACAGAATATCAGCCCTGTACCTCACCACCAAATGAACCTGACTATGAAACTAAGTTTCTCCAAACAAGTGCCTAAACACAGCAATTGATGAGTTTTGATCAACAGACCTAAAATATTTACATTTATCAGCACTATACTTCTACAAATGAAGTGCCAGGTGTCCTAAAAACCATAGACTCAGGGCTCATACCCAGAATCTCCACCACAATATGACTAAACAACAAAAAAACCCTGCAAAGAGGATGTTTACAGAAGCATATGAAACAAACATAAATTCATTTGTTTCTGTTATTTACAACTCTAGTCTAACACTGCCAGCTCTTTCAACACAATCATTAGACAAGTAATTAAAAAAAAATTACCTATCAACTTTAGGTTTTAAAGATCAGCAAGAATATTCTACACAAGAAAAAGTTAGACATGAAAATGACACACCTTTCATTGCATCTTTATAGATGTCAAGAAATAATTTGAATATTTCACTAGGGAAAACATCTTCATCTGGCAAACGCTGCAACAGAATGACAATTTCTGCCTGACCCAAACCATGCAGTCCATTTGTTGAGAAGCACCAGCACTTTTCTGAGGAATCTTTAAAAAGATAAGAGACCACAGTAATGCTGTTTTAAAGAGAGAACAAAAAAAGAAAAGGCTTGATTTAATGTAAAAGAAAATGTGCAATACTTACATGTTATTAGCTTCACATTTACAAGCAAGTTTGCATTTAAAATAAAAATCAATGGATTAGGACCTCCTTCCCCAAGCAGCAAGGTGACCTTTTGGTGAAATGGATGTTCCTCCACCAGAAGATCTAAACAAATTGAGACATGACTAAGTTCAAAATACCAGCCAATGACCCAAACCAAGAATCAGTTCACTGTATGACACAGTCATCCCATCCTCCTACCCTGGTGGTTATTCCCCAGATTTGAATAGCTACAGATCAACCACGGAACAGCTTACCCTAAGATTCAAGGAACACAGAGAACTGGAGCAGCAGCTTCTAAGAAAGGTGCAAACCAGGGCTACCCTTCCTCTGGAAATCCTTCACTGAACGTGTGTTGACTCCTCATCCATACCTGATTCTGCCAGGTACCTCGGATGGGCACAGCCACCACCATCATGCAATTAAGTGGTGACCCATTCTTCTCAGAACATACTGATCTTGTTAAAAGTGCACAGTCATTACCCAACAATCCACTATGCAACAAATAAATTACATGAGAATTACATTAAAATACAATTTTTTGAGTCTGTATTTACAGATGAGTCTGTATTTACAAATCTGGGCTAGTGGAAGGTGTCCCTGCCCGTGGCAGGGGATGGCACTAGATGAGCTTAATGTCCCTTCCAACCCAAACAATTCTAGGATTCCATGAGTAAATATTAATTAAGATTTTACCTTCCCCTTTTTCACCCAGAGCAAGCAGAAGTGGTGGCAGCTGATCACCATCAGGAAGAAGGCTGGTCTCTCGTCGCACCCAGTTTTCTACCCCACACAGTGCTCTGCAGCTTGAAGGAGAGACAGGCACAGCCTGTGTGCTCTGACCCACTGAACTGGGACTGCTCCTCTCTGCTGCTGCAGGGGAACACTCTTCAGTCTCTGGAGTGACAGATCTGTAACTAGCTGTCACCTCACTCTGGCCTGGAGTGGCCTGCTGTGCACCATCCGATGGAACAGAAGGATGTAATTCCTCCATTCTTGTCTTCTTATCTATTTCTTCCTTCAGTTTTTGATTTACATCAGTTACCAGGTCATCCTCCTCTGGGTTTGCAGCCTGTGAAGAAGAAATAACAAAAATAATCTACACTCTCTCATCACCAGCTAAACTTTCATCATTAGTATTCTAGAAGCAAAAAGAGAAAGAATTCTGTCACAAAAGTTGAGAATATATTTCCTCCTAATAAGAAGAAAGCCATCAAGTCTCTCCTGGATCCTTCTCCATTTTTTTGTTTAGGAGTTACATGGGTGAAGATGCATAGTTAATATATTTGTTTGGTAACACAAACTGGATCAGCAGTTGCATACTGCAAACATTTCTACACTATTTCTACTATTCTACTAATAGCTGAATGCAGCTTTGCTCAGTCTGATTAATCTCTAGCTTGGAGTCCCACACTGCTCCCCCAGCAAGACAGGTATGACAAGCCATGAACACAGGCATGCTGGGATGTCAGCTGTCATAAAAAATAAAATGGAAAAAACCAATCCCCCAAGACCCCTCCAACAAAAACAGAGAGGCACATTATCTTTCTTTAGCCTTGCATCCTATATCCAGAGGGAAGACTTTGTCCATACAACAAGAAAAAACCTGACAACTTTATGCTTGCCCTGTAGCAGTTCTGCTGGTAGCCCATCAGCTTCCAGCAAATCCTCCACTTAACAAACATGCTGACACCAAATTAAAAAAAAAAAAAAAAAAGCCACCAACTCCAAAGGGAAGAGTCCACAAAAACACAAACAAAAACAAGGCTAAATTGGCTAATAATAGACTTCTGCCCTCAAACTGCTTGTGGGTGTTTCATACCACTTGGCGTTTTTGCCCTTCAACACCCTGTGGCAGCACTTCCAGGATTTTGTGTTGCCTTTGCTTTGGAGCTGCACTGTGCTGGTTTTGTCTGAGCTCCTGAGGCTGCACAGGGGAACTATCAACTAATTGTCTTCCACTCACTTTGTCCATGCTGCTTTTAGTTTTAGACATTGCTCATCTTCTGCAAGTGCAAACATCCTATTCTTGCCCCAAAATGAGAAACAGGCTGTATCTTTTGTTTACTCTAACCCTTTTTTATTTGATTACTACAGTTCTTCATGAGTAAAAGCTGAATTAAATGCTAAACATCTGTTAAGTGTTCAGATCTTCTATATACAAATGATAATGGTCTGGTTTTTTAGCTTTAGCAATGTATTTTAAAAACTCCTGAGTGCTGTGAGAATCATGGAATTTAAGTTATTACTTGAGACAGTGCTTCAGTGCTATGTTGTACCTTAAAAAGGCTTCACCTAAGGAACCTTGCTAAGTCTTCCCACAGCAAATTTACACCTCTTCTTTGGACTTTTCTTTTAAAGTGCAGTTCATTCAGTAGTATGCATGTGACTCATGCATACTAGAAAACCAATCCCCCTCTCAGTTCAGTATTAGTTCACACTAAAAGCAATACATAGATTTTGTTGCACCCTATAATGCCCTATAATTGCAGGGCACTAAGCAAGTTGGTTAGTCTAATCCAGCAGGGAAACTGATGGATTATAGAATATATATATAAACTGATATATAAATATAAATATATATAATATATATATACACACACACACACAGAGATGGATTATATAATATATATAAAATATAATATTACAGGCCACTGGAAATAAAAATAAACAACCACAAACTTGTACTATAAACATGTTGCTAATGACAGCCTTAAGAACTGTGGCTGACGTCACCTTCACAAAAGTGGTTCATCAAATACTGTGTTGTGAAAAAACTGCTTTGGCAAATTTTCAGCCACACCAGCTTTGAAGTTCACAGACACTTCAAACAAAACAAGGTTTTCCTTTGAAAACTTTGCTCGGTTGTACTCAAATTGAAAATTACTGCAATGTTTTTTAATCCAAGGACTTCACAGCCTTGCCAAAAATGTTGTCTCAGATTCCAAAGGCTGTGACTCAGAGGCCATGGTGTGTAAGGGCCCCATCCCTGGCAAGCGAAGGTCTCCCAACAGGTAATTTGTGCAGCTGAACCATCCCGACTCCTACCGTGGGCGTCTCGGGCAGCTCTGGGTTCTCTGGGCTGGAGTCCTGCGACCTCTTTGCTCCTGAGGACAGCTTTGCTGTGTCTGCCACTTCCCCGTTTGGTAGAATACCATCTGCAAACCAAACCCTCTTCTGCTCTCTGGGGCACAGCCCTGTGACAGGTGAGAACAACAACTCTGTATTATCGCGAGTTACAGCGCTGCAGCAGCTGAGAGGGACAGACACGAAGCCCCTTCTCCCCACCACAGGTACACTCTGCTCACTGGAACAAAGCACAGGTTGGCACTAGCCAGTCTCCAAACAGGCAATGTAACCTCTCACTTGCAGAGGAAGCTGCCCTGCTACAGTTAAATCTATCAATTCATGTTACAGAAGGATACTTTCTCAATCACCCCTCCGTAGTGACATAAGAATGAAATGCGTATCACACCTAAAAGATGGAATACACTCTAAAAAAAGTTGATTTATCATTTTGTTTAACAATGTGTTTTCTTTGAAGAAGGTCAGATGTTTAATAGAAGAGGAACAAAGACACTAGTTAGCCACTAATCATAGGTATTTACACAGAGAATGAGGCTTTGCTCCTCCCTTGTAACTGCTCCCTGAACAGCTACTTTTTGTTTTTACTCTAAGACTGGCAGTCCAACACAAGCCAGATATCTCCCAAGAGATGTAAAAAATATAGAATGAACAGCCACACAAAAAGATTTACAATGTAAACAGAGAGGGCAATGAAAAAAGTAACATCTACTTTTCATAAATGGAGATTTAGGACCAGCTGGGGCCTGGCACCAAAACTGGGAAGTGAAAGTGTTTCCATTCAGAGTGTTCCTGTTTCACACAGAAATACCAGCTATAAATCCCAGACATGACAAGCAGCTCGCAGCTCTTTCTAAAGAGACTCTCACAGTGTTAGATTTGTGTTATATTGAGGATCTGTACCTTCAGGACCAGGTTGTTTAAGTGCTGAGATAGGCAACAGTGCAGGTGGTGAAGGAGAGCTGGCAGCCCCGAGTATCTGGGCCTCCTCTACAGGTGGAACAGCAGAAGAATGCTCAGAGGAGACACTGGAATTGGGGACAGGACCAGTTGGACTCATCATCCTTTCAAATGCCTGTGCTAAAATAATGTGGTTAGTTTTTAAGATCTCGCAATTGATTAAATTTCATTTGCAGAGCAGTACTGTAGGTGGGTGGGGGTTTTTTGGCAGAGGCTATGTACAGTTTGTGATCTAGCTATGAAAAATAAACACTCCAACCGTTGTGTGGAAAAAAATTTAGATTTATTTTCTACCTGCATAATTGCCTCATTTCTCATGAGATAAAGAGTCCTCCCCTTGTCCTCCTGGCAGCATTGCAGTGACTACCTCACTGTGACCCCCAGCCCTTGGGGCAAACACGTGTCACATCTGTCAGGCTGAGCTCCACTCAAGTGCCTATTAAAAATCTGACATGTTTTCAACTTGTTATTTACATACTCATTAACAGCACCTCAGTTTTTTCTCCTGATGCTCTCATAAGCATCCATGGTTAGCTTCCAGCTAAGCAAAAGTTATCTGATGACTCATTTGCTGCAGCCCTGGTTAGTGACTTGTAAAAACACCAGGACAGGAAGCAACATAAAGTAGGCAAACATGTGAGAACAAGCAGAGATGCAGCCTTTAAACACGCACAGGGCTACTGTGGAGGGAGGATAACTTCTGCTAGATTCCTGTCACAGATGACTCAAACTGTATTCCTCTGTAACTTTCTACTTAGTCCTATGGAGTTAAAAACGACTTTTTTTTTTTTTTTTAATAGAAAAACAACCAACTCAAGACTCAAAATTCAAAATAAGAACTGGAATCCAACTAAGGAACAATTATTCTCTTTATCCTCCATCTCAGAAATAGGAAAACCTACACCAATTAAAGTAATCAAGCTCCCCATAAAGAACAAAGGTTGAAGACATAGTTCAATGATTACTGCAATTACTCAGAAAAACTTCTTTACCTTTATTAATATCATCATAACACCCAGTGCAGACTCTCGCTTCCTTCTCCATGTACTGCAGTTTGCATTTTCGTTTGCAACAGCTACCACAAAAAACCTGAATCAGAAAAGGATTGCATTAAATATTATAGACATATTGCACAGCGAATAGGAAAATACACTTGCTTCATTTTAAACCATCTGCAGCCTTGTATTCAAGCCTGTATCTTAATCCCTGACAAAGAAATCCTCAGAAAAAAAAAGAACAACAAAAACAAAACCGACAGTACACACCCAGCAGAAAGCAGGAATATGGAGGACCCAACTGAAATTATAATAAAATTCTTCTCTGGAGTGATGAAAAGACTTTCAGGTTGCACCACCTATCCCAAATTCTTCTCAATCCTACTTGTGATCCTGCCATAACTATTCTACATTGGCCAACAGTGCTCAGCCAAGGCCTGAGGTGCAGAGCTGGGGCTTGCTCTGGTGCTTTAGGACCATCTCTGCAGCCCTGTGTGCTCAGCACGGCTCTCAGGAAGCTGTTAGCAGTCTGCCAGGCACTCGAGGCTGCCTCCCCAGCCTGGCACAGCCCAGAGCTGCCTGCTGCAGGCTGCTGGGGCAGGCTGGCTCACGAGCTGGGGCTGCTGAGTGGCTCTCCTGCTCCCTCTGCAAGAACAAGCAGTGCTGCCTGCATGGGACAAGCTCCCTTCAGACAAGTATTTGCAAAGTACGCTGCTTTGGAAGAACAGAATATGCTCTTCTATTCCAACAGGGTACACATCCTGTCTATTTTTAACCAGAAACAGGGGGGGAAGTGCGTCTCATTAGCCTGGACATCTACACAATCCCATTTCAAAGAATTATGTCTTTAGAATAGCTGGTGTTTTGCAAGACTTGCCATAAATATCTGGAGCTTTTGTCACTTTCCCCTTATGTTCTTTCAAGGATGATCTGCAAGTTTTTAACGAGTCACACCATTTTTAGCTATATGCAGACTCTGGACCTTTTACAAAAGGTCTTCTGAAACCCCTAAAGGTGTTCACCACTCCTAATTGCTTCCAATCCAGAAAAACAAAGTGGATCAAGGCAGGGGTGGGAAGGGGGGAGGGAAATCCCAAACAGGAATGGCATAGGAAAAAGGAAAGTTATTACAATGAACTCTTCCAAGCAGGAAAAGTCACTGCAAAAGCAGTGATTGATCAGTGTTATATGAGCTAAAAAAAGAAACTATTCCAGCTGCTTCTGGATTAGTACCACAGGTAATCTACCTCAACAGGAACCAAACCACGCATGCTTGGTACACATGTTAAGAATGTAATTGATGAGGATTAATTGCTAATCAGTTATAATCCACTTCAGCGCTCCAAATGCCAAGCAGCACAATCCCCAGCAAGGAGCACTCTCCTCATACCCTTGGTGACACTGGGACCTGCGGGGGATTGCAGAAGGATTAATCCTCATGCACCTAAAAGGTGAAGGCAAACTAAGGGACGTGAGAAAGGAGGTGAGTAGCAGGCTGTTGAGCAAACAAGTGGGTCCTGGTTGAACTAGGAAGCAAGAGACAAACACCTGGACAATGGAACTGCAAAGCCTTTTGGCCTTGTGAGGGCTGCAGAGGGGAGAGAAAACAGGGACCACTAACTTCACACTTCCTTCTGCCACAGATGCCAGAGTCCACAAGTGTTGCCGTTTTCATTGATAAAAAAAGAGGTATGGGAATCCATACAACTGTCTTCTAGAACAGTCCATAGAGGACAACTGTGAATTCCAAACAGTTTCCCCTTAGTTCCCAAATGGCTGAAAACACAACAAACAACAGCTTCACAAGGAATGTCTGATTTGGGATTTTTTAAGACAAAAAAAGTGGCGATTAAAAAGACAGAAAGTCTTATGAGGCAGAAAGTTATGCTGCACATTTAGAAATACTGTAATTGCACAGCACTCCCATATCTGTAGGGTTTAGACAACTCATGCTGCCTTCACTCCCTCTACTAATAAAGAGACATTGTGATGCTCCCTAATTACACTGCTGCTCTGCCACGAGCAGCTCAGCTGACACAGCTGTCAACAGGACCGGGCAGTGAAGGGTCTCCCACTCCCATCCCCATCTCTAGACAAGGTGCAAGAACTTCACAGCACATGTAAAACAGGAACCTGAACTCTGTCAGTCTTATGGCTAAAACAGATCCCACTCTGAAGAACCGTGCTTTAAACCACCACAAAATCTCACCAGGATATTCTGGCAGTGAGTTCAATGGCTGCCAGGTGAGCACAAGGAGTTTTTCATTTCCTGGCCACCTCAATTCACACCTACATTTTAGTTCACACTGGCTGCAGCTGAGTAAATGAGCATCATGCTTTGAATACACAGTGCTAGAAGAGAGATGGAAAGAAAAACTACCGTGCCTTTCCAGGTGGTGCTTAACACTGGGGATGCAAAAATTTAGTAGACACTAGACTTTGTTCTGTCTCTTGATCCTTAGAGCTTACAGAGCAACACTGAACAGTGAGGTCACTAGTATTGCTAGCATTTCCATTTATGTACTAGTGCAAGCCACAGTTGATCACAAGGGAATTCTGAACTGAGCATCAGCTTTGGCATTATTTACTCCCTGTAGAAGATCTCAGGCTGAAAAAAAGTTCTGCAATTACTCACTTTGTTGGTGAATCACATACTTTTCCCCTGATATGAGTTCCTTAGAAAATGATACATCTAAACACTGGAAGAGACTTAGACCATAAATCCTTTTGCATTGGTACTGCTGCTACAGCTCCTGAAAATATGCAATTCCTTTAGGTTCATGGGCAGTGCCCTACAGTTATAATGACTAGTAAAACCACTGGATTCTCATCATCACCATTTTTTAAAACATAAATACTTAAGTTAAAAGCTCAATAACGGCTGATTCAATACGATTACGATGAATTAGCCCATCATTTATCTCCCCTACTCTATGCAAAACACACCAACCTAGCCAGTAATGGCAGATAAGAACACACTTTGTACTTCTGTTTAATCACAATTTTCACAAAAAAAGTAATATGATTCTTAATCAGCATCAGTCTTTTCCAACAATCTTTAGGTTCCTATGGAGGGAAAATAAAACCTGGTCTTTGTTAAAAAAAAGTACTTTGAGCCTAGAAAACTTCTGTCAATATTCCTTCCCTTCTCTATCGTGGTCATGGCTAAATCAGAATGTCCTTTTCCTGTGGCACCACAGGACCCTTCCGCAGTAACTCACCTTCCCACAGGCTCGGCAGTGGTGTCGTCTCTTTGTGAAGGTGAACTTGGCCTGGCAGTTCATGCAGTTGGGTGCCTCTGAGTCTGGGACCCACAGGGGCTGCTTCCACGACAGAGCTGCAGGTGCTTTACGTGGCTCAGCGCTTCCAGATGTTTGATTACCTCCAGCCTCACAGCTGCTTTCCCCAGGGTCAGTATTATCGACATTTACACTGGTGTCTGAGAGGGGGGCTTCTGGGCTAACAGAATCACATTCCTGGTTTTCTCTTTCAAGGACATTTGTTCTATTCAGTTGTTTCTGACCAGCAGCTCCTTGGGAAAGGTCAAGCAACTGCTTTGGTCTTGCACCTTTAATACAAACATCAGAAGCCAGAGCTCTACTGGCACTCTCAGTCATGCTGTGACTTTGAGACATGCTGACCTCTGCTGCAGCTTCCACTTCATTGTCAGGAATAGATGCTTTAAGGTTCCTATTAATGCTCGTTATCTCCTCCAGTTTTGTTTGCATAAGCTCTTCACTGACCTCTGTGAAATCCAGGTTGCTCAGATCTGTTAAACTCCCTCCATCTGTACCAGCTTCCACCAAGTTACCATCATTGTCTGAAGACTTCGACACACTGGACTGCAGACTTTGTGCATACAAGAAATCATCAAGCTCAGCGTCGCTTACTAGAATATCACTTTTAATAACATTCTCCTCAACAGTAAAGTCAGCCATAACAGAGCTCATGCTCTCATCATAGAAAGTGTCTACACCAACATCATATGGCTCAGCTCCAAGGTCCAGAAAAGCAGAAGCAAAAGCTTGGATTTGCTGAGAATCACTATCACCAATTACATTCTCAGGACTGTCTTTCTCTCCATCTCTACTTTCTTCTGCAATACTTTCACTGATTTCAGCTATATCTTCTTGCTCATGCCAGCTAATATCTTCACAGGATTCCCTGCCAGGGAGACGAGTTTTAGACTCTCCAGCATGAACAGTTACAGTATCACTAATAACCTCTGCCACAGCATTTTGAGGTAGAAGATTAACCTTTTCTTCTGTTACAACTAATGAACCGCACATGGACACAGGAAGGGAAAGACAAGACAGAGATGTCTGGACATCCTCAGCTGACATACACGAACTGAAAACACTGCTTGGTATCTCACTGCTATTAAGTTCTTCACTATCTACATTCTCTTCTGTGCCTTTCTTTTCCAATTCTACTTCAGCTCCTATTTGACACGAGGAGCCTGGTAAGACACAATTTCCAGGTACTGTTGCATTGCTGTTGTGCAGGGGATGCCTCTTTGGCAGATCTGAAGGCATGGAATCAGCATTACTCCCATCGTTTGGGTCTACTTTTCCTACGGCATTTCCTCCATACACTTCTTTGCTTGCTGCAGAGCATGCACTGTTGTCCTGTGGTTCAAAAGGCAGTTTTCCACAGGCTTCCTCATCTTTGGGACTGTGTGCTTTCCAACTCTGTGATGTTACAGCGACACATTCAGTATCCAGGGCACAAGTTTGTACAGGGTGGTTGAGCACTTCATTGCACTTCACAGGTTCTGTCCTGTGTTGATCATCACACAGACTCAGGACTGTTCCTGCAGCGTAACTCTCTGGTTTTGCAGCGAAATTATTAACTTGTTCTGTTGTAAGATGCCTTGAGTCTTGTAACACCGAGTCCCCATCACTCTGCTGTGTGCTGGCAGCCCCGCTGCAGCCAGGTGAAGTCACACAAACAGGAATGGGGACACAAGACATGCCACAGCCAGCGGGCCCCTGGCTGCACTGGAACTCATCCTGGTGCAGTGCGTGAGCCCCTTCTGGAGCAGCCACTGAGGGGATTAAATTCACTGTGTCACTGACAAGATCACACACAGGCACGTTACACCTTCCCAGGCTCAAAGCCTGAACTTCATCTAGGGAACTGCAGTCCACAGTGGACAAGAGGTCAGGTCCAGCAACACCCTTCTCTTCGGGTGGTGAGAAGCTGAGCACATCACTTGTGCCTGCAGGGGCACGGAGAGAGCTCTCCTCTGGGGCAGGACATCCAGCAGGATCCTCTGGCAGCTCTGGTGTAGGGTGTGCAGGCTCTAAGCAATCCAGGACTGAAGAGAGCTTTGAGTCATATGGATTTTGAGGTGTTCCAAAGCACTCACATTCATCTATTTTAAGCAAGAAGAGATCAAAAGCAAAGTTTATAAGACTCCTCTGCTTCCACAGTGTACTCCCTCTCAACCCCATCTATTCATCAATACAGGGTTTTACTTAGCAGATGCTACTTTCCAACTCCATGGTAACAGTCATTTGACCATGTACTTCCACTAAAAAGGCAGTGCAGAAACCAACCTGTATTCTGCTCAAATTCATCAAGCAGTTTGTCCAAGTCACAGACTACAGCTTTAAAGTAACTGTCCATTCTAGTCACAGTTCTAGTGAAGCTTTAGCCTTCTTAAACCTACAGAGAAAAACATAGCATTTAATTCAAAGCATTTTTTGTTTACAAAACCCAAGTGTTCATATTAGACAGCAGCTCATATGAGGTGGTTTTTTATTTTTATTAATACTTTGTTCTCTCTCCACGTAAACAAAACCTAAGCACAAACAGGGCTGCAGCCTCGAAGTATTCTGGATATGCTCAGTGTACTCATCACTATGAACAATACACCCCCAAATTCACTCCAAACCGCAGAATTGAGGCTACTCATCAAAACAAAAAAAGCATCTGAAAACATCTGCTATGGCATTACGTTTAAAATCAGAAGGAATATTAGGATCTTTTAGTCTGACCCCATAAACATTTTATGCCACACAGCTCACAGGCAAAAAACGAAATAGGCCATTATTACTTTTCAACACAACTGAACTGTGTAAATAATAATAATAATAATAAATACAACATGGTAATTGAGCTCATAATTTCTGTTCTACTCAAAACACACAAACAACTATACTTCTGAGAACCCAAGAACATCAAACTCTTATTATAGACTTAGCAGGTCATCAGAAAGCTATTTATTTATCAATCACATTCCCCACTGAAAAACACCCTGGTTTATCTGTTTAATGAACCTTTCCAGCCACTGAATTCTATGCCTTTCTGGTCACTCAGAATTGCTTTCCAACTGCACATCTTCAATGGCTGAATATCCATACAGTGGAACTACCTATCAAAAATCAATATTTACAATTCCTTTGAGCAAACTGAAGGGACTGAGATCCACTTAGTCTAATGTCTAAACCACACCTGTGGAGAGCTGCCCAGTTTTCCTTCTGCTTTTATCAGTGCATTCAGGCTCTGACCTCACACCCTACCCCAATGCAACTGGTGCTCTGACCACCTAGAAATGTCCAGTCATCCTTCTAAAAGCTTAGAGCCCAAACAAACACTTCAATCCTCTCACAGCACGCACGCCACCCTGCAGCTACAGATCTAGATTCCATGCCTTACTTCCCCCTCTAAGCTCTAGGGTTTCCCCTCACTGAATAGCTCAGACCAGGAGCTTTAACCTGTGTCAATGTGTAACTGTTCACCACATAGGATGCAATTATTTACCACATTAATATGCATGCAACAAGAACACTTTAAGGCAATGTGTAGTTCAAATAGAGGCTTGCAAAAGCGTTAAGAAAGGTGAAACAAAAAAGCAGTAACGCAGTACTTTGTGCCCATAAGTAAGCCAAAAAAGTGAAAAATGCATATTATATGATTGGTTTTTCGCAAATATTAAAATGAATCTTATATGTGTTATGTTAGAAAGTTATGCTGTATTAATCCTTTTCAGTAGTGTGTTAAATATAGTTTTAGCCTACAACATAATATTAAAATAGAAACTATGCAATGTGAGATACTTTTTCTAACTAGCTCAAGAAATTTTTCACACAGAGATAACAGCAACAAGACACCAAAATCCTCAAGAGAAGAATTATTGCCTCATTATCAGGAAAGACCAGACTTGGAAGGGACTGAGACGACTGATTTACAAGATGAGGGGGGGAAGCTGACAATAACCAGAAAACAGCCTTTGTTTGAAAAGAATGTTTGAATCATGTATGAGATGCATGAATATGCAACAGGCTATTGCTTTTAAGAGTTAATCCTTTGTTAGCAATCCATGCTTTCAAGAGGAACGTTTGTAATTCTCGGGGTTTTTATTGTCCTAACTCTGATTGTCCAAATTCTTATTGCTCTAGTTTGTATCACTATTTTTATAACCATTTTATTACTATTAAACTGTTAAAATTTTGACACAAGGGATCGGCTTTTTTCTCAAGAAATGAACAGCCTGACTATATCACTGTTTGGATAGCCGTGGCCAGCAGTGAGTCACAGCCAGGTCTTCAGGCTGCACTCGAATACAAGCCCCTGACCGCTGCCTAGAGGGCTCGAGGAGCAGCAAGCACAGACTCGGTGCCTTCTCCTCACCCATCCGAACACAGCTCCTTCCTGTAACAATCACGACCTCCTGGCAAGAGGGATGCAACAACATGAACTGGAAGTTATTTCAATTAAGAGCCTTACACGATTAACAGCTTTTGGTGATTCAATGGGAGACATCAAAGTGCAGATCCCATCCCTAAAGCACGTATCTGTGGGCAGTCAATACTCAGATAGACCACATAAACAAGAAATATTGAAGGGTTACAAGAAAACCGGGCATCAGAGGACGCGTAATGCTGGTTTGTGTCCTCTGTAGGTATTTATTATACAACCTCACCAGATATCACACATATCAATAACAACAGAAGCTTAGAAACAACAAAAACCTCCCCCATTTGAAAAAAATACAGACGAGAGGCAAGTGATTATTTCATCTACCTTTGTCTTTTACTTAAAAAGGCTAGGGAATATCCACTGCGTTGCACTCTTGAGAGACACACAAACAAATTCTGATTTTAGCATAAGGGCATTATTAGATGACAACAGCATCTATTTTTACATTATAATGCTAATTAGAAGGGTGCATTGATGCTGTACAGCATTGGCACACTAAAGCCTCCAGAAAAAGGAAGAACTCAATGAAAAGAACTGTAGAATTAAAACCATACGCCAATATTTACATCTATTTAATACAGATTAACTCCTACAGAGAGCTCACAAAACTATCATACCTCAGTCTACTAACCCAGCAATGTTACTTTGTTTAGTTAAATCTATTTTTTAAATGAAACGGTTATTTGACTTGGTGAACTATCTTGAATAACTAACCTAACCTTGAAAACCTAGCATATGCTAGTTATAATTAGTTAGAATTATTCCCAATTTCATTACTCTTTCCTCAAACTTTTCATATGTTTTCACCTTTCTACAATAGACCTACAAGCAGGAAAACTGAAACCCACAACAAAATCAAAACCCCCAAAACCGGGCAGACCAGCAGTACCCCCTTGTCTCTCTTGCACGTCTCTGTCCCCACTCCATGTGTCTGCATCACCAGAGAATTGCAAAAGCCTTCCAGCTTCTCATGTTTCAAATCCTCTTTCAGCAGAGGAACAAGTTTTATTTTCTGCTGCCTGGATTTGCCTGCGGCCTGTCCCAATGTTTACATTACTGGGTTAGAAGCTATGAAAAAGCTCTGGTGACACATTTTTATTAAATGGCTGCTTGCTTCCCTGAGTGAAGGGTCTGGAGGAACCACATGCTTCAGCAAACTGCATTTGTTCTGAGCATATTCTTTTAAGACTCATACTTGTAATAAAAGAATTACACTATATTCTAACTATCAGAAACCAGGAGCACCACCACTGTATATGTTTTTTAGGCAGGTACAACTGTTGTTTTCTGAATTTGTTTTTTAGAGCTCTGAATACAGTCACTAAACACTTTCTAAACTGGTTGAGATTAGTATTTTTTAAAAATAAACGTAATGCTTATAACTTCATCTGAGGCAATAAGTCCCTAATAGTGCAAGGAGACATACAACTTTAGGCTCTCACCAGTTCCATTTTATAGATTTTTTAAAAAAACTTTCAAAGGATATTTAAATCACTGTCTGTGAAAGACTATATGGTTTCAGATAAAGATAGATTAAATATTTATGTAAGAGGACAGTTGAAGATTTGAAGATAAAATAGCAGTCCATCTCAAAATGGGAACATAATAACCAGAGCACAAAAGTGCACACTGGACATGTCCCTTCTCCAGATAAACGTTTGTTGTGTGTCTAATCAGGCTCATCTTAGGTGTCCAACAAATGGTCTGACACACTCCCAACACGGCACCACACAGACCTAAGAAACAGAGGCAATAGTTAAACCACATTAAAACTGTTAACTATTAACTGTGGAATGCAAATCCTGAGATCTCGGTGACTGCACTGACCGCAAGTGTGACAGGGCGTTTAAAAACACTTCACAGCCTTCAACACTTCCTTCATACATTACTTATCCCTTCCAACGCAGCAGGCACAGGTTCCAGGGTTCAGAACCAACATTCCACTGGGGATTTCTCAACACACTCTTATTTAAAGGAGAAGATAACACAAGGCTGCTGGGACACCGGGTGGCCAACTTACAGGATGGATTGTCAGGGCTTTTTTCCAGATACACTCTGTAAATGGAGTCAGTGAGAAGTTTTCACTGGTGATAACTTGCACAACAGAATGAACAGGTTAATTATTACCAACTAACCAATTCAAGGTCTGACGACAAGCTACCTTTTGATGTGTAAGAACCCCTGAAAACCACTCTCTGCAGTGCTCACACGTATGGGCACCACCAGACCTGCAGTTTGCTACAGCTAATCCCCACTGCAGAGGCCAGGCCTGCTTCTACACAAAACAAACCACTACAGCCCAAGCTGCGGCTCAGAGGCAAAGCAGCACACAAGCAGGGGCACAGGGGTCTCCCCTCCAGAGAGATGACCACAGGAGATGACCCCAGGATGACCACCACCTCAGTTCTGATCACCACAACCGCAGTCTTTTTGCTCGTGGGTTAAGCTGTTTCAGCTCCACCACCGTGTTTAATTATCAGATTAACCCTGAGCAGAATGCTGAACTAAGGATTGTGGGAGCACTGAAATGGTTTTTTCCACCCTACCACAGGCAGAACAAAACCTGCAGTATAACCACGAGCACTGAGCATGAAGTTCACAGTGAAATGCTCAGTGCCCCCTCTCCCTCACTAAGGGTGATGCCACGATGATTTTTGTCTTTTATACACCTTTTATATGTTCTCAGTACCTTTAACATACATACCTGTAATTCTTTAAGCCTAATATTTTGACTTAATCTTGATACTGTGGTAAGCCAAAGGACCAAACTCCTAAAAGCCTCACAGTCAGAAGCAGAAAACCTTACATTATCTTGAGAAACCAAAACATATCTTGTAAACTTAGACCTATCAAAGAAAAAAATACTTTAAATAAAAAAATCACACTATTTATTTAAACCTCTCATCAAAACATCTCTGTTAAATATACTAATGAACAAAATCTGTTAAATTGTATACACCATCTGCCCTACGCATGCATATTGGTATATTCCACCGTGACAAACTGTTACACCATAAAAATTCATACGAAATACCGAAATAAAAACCCTTCTATCCCTTACCCATGTCTAACTCTTAATTCTAAGACCAAGGAAAAGGCATCAAGGGAATTTTTACGTTGAGAAAATTTTTACCAAGGAGCTTTTTACTCCTCTCTAGCACCATACACCCACACATAGGCCTGAAGCTCTAAAGACAAAAAGTGTAAGGGAACAGCTGCCCACAGAGCCCACCAGCAATCAACCTGATGGAGGAGTTCAGCACAACTGAACAAACAGAGCATGAAAAATTTAAACAAAAACAAAAATTATTCTTGCTGAGCAGAACAACTTATTGTCCAAACCAAAAGCTGAGGTGGCTGCTGCCACAGCAAGTTTAGGAGCTGAATCATGGGGTGAACAAAAAGCTGCAGAAGTTTTCAGACATATAAGGACAAGCTTGCAGGACACACCACAATAAATTGTCTTATTTGAAGAATGCCATCCCCTTAGTTCAACACAGACTCTTCAGAAGGACAGAACTCCACCGGCAGCGTGGACACTCCCACTCCCACAGCTCCATCCCACATCAGCTGCAGCCTATGAGGATTTCTGTTCGTTCATCCACCCGTAAAACCCTACTCCTCTGAACTGAGAACAGCATTACCCACACCACCCAGAGAATCACAGAATCCCAGGGGATTTGGGGCTGGACTGGAGCCCTCCAGTAGATTGTTCTTTATTCTGCTGTGAAGCCCAGACGTGGACACAGCAAACAGGAGGCAGAGCAGACCGGTTCTGATTGCCAGCACCAGCGGTACCAGCAGGCAGTCCGGCGGGCCGGACAGACCCAGCCCACAGCCACCGCCCCATCTGTGCCACCATCTGCCAGCCGGGGACAGAAAAGGGCTCAGGAGAACGGGACTGCAGCAGGCCGGCGGATCACCCCCTCCTCAGCGGAAAGGAAGCGCCGTTCCCTCAGCGCCCCGCTCCTCTGATCTGCGTTATCAACGAGCCCAGCTTCGCCTCACACCAGCCCGGCCACACAGCACGGGCAGCGCTGTGCTGGAGCCTCCGCCGTGCTCCCCAAAGGTGTCAGTGACCAGCGTTCCGCCGCTACTGCTCGCATTTAAACACAGACTCAAAATGCTTTACACTCTGGAAGTGTACAGTGTACGACTGTCCATCCCACTCTACATACCATACATGTATTCTATATAACCTATAAAATAATCTCGTCTATTTTACTTTATATACCATATATATTCTCCATATACCCTACATAGTACTCTTTGTATATATACTATACTCGATATACCGTATATAAAAACAGCAGTAAGCAATAATATCACTAACACCCACAAACCTCCGGGGGCAAATACCCCACCCAGGTAACCTCAGTCAGAGGTCAGACTCCCACAGCCGCGTCGCCCCGACCTCACCCGGCCGGTTCGGGGCCGTCTCGGGGCCGTCTCCCCTCAGGGCCCGCCCCGGCCCCGCCGGCGGCTCCGGGCGGCGGCCTCGACCCTCCGCTGCGCGCACCGCGCCTGCGCGGCCACACCCGCGCGTGACGCCACCGCCGCCGCGCCCATCCCCGCCCTGCGCGTGCGCTTCCCGCCACGGCCGGCGTGGGGCGCAGCCCGGGGAAGGGGCGGGGCCACACGTCTGACGGACAGTGAGAGTGGGCGTGGTATGACGAAATGGGTGCGGTGGTGCTTGTGATTGACAGCGCAGAAGGGCGGAGTCCCCGACGGGACTGACCCCAGGAGGGGCGGGGCCTGGTGGAAGGGGCGGAGCCTCCCGTGCAGGTCACACCCCTACACACTTTTTCCCGTACCTTCCCCCCCCGGCAGGGGGCGCCCCTCCCGTCCGGGTCTCGTGATGCCACACCCTCAGACCCCACATGACGTCACTGCCCCTCCATCAGCCCCCCTCAGGCCCCGTCCCTGCCTGTTCCGGTGACATCACATCCCCCAGTGACATCACTGCCCCTCCATCAGCCCCCTCAAGCCCCGTCCCTGCCTGTTCCGGTGACATCACATCCCCCCGTGACGTCACTGCCCCTCCATCAGCCCCCTCAGGCCCCGTCCCTGCCTGTTCCGGTGACATCACATCCCCACAGTGACATCACTGCCCCTCCATCAGTGCCCTCAGGCGCTGTCCCTGCCTGTTCCGGTGACATCACATCCCCACAGTGACATCACTGCCCCTCCATCAGCCCTGCCCGTGCTGGCCGGTCTGTGCCAGCTCCGGTGACATCACACCCCCAGTGAGGTCACTGTCCCTCCGTCGCTGGGCTCAGGGAAGGCCCAGGGCCCAGCAGAGCCTGCCCCAGCGGAGCTGGCGAAGCCGCCTCCCTCTCCCCAGGGCCCACACTCCGCCATCATCCCCACAGCGACGCCACCACAGCACAGCTCCTGGTGTTTCCACGAGAATCTTCTTTCCCACAAAGCCACGCCGCCCCACGCTACAGCAAGAGTGTGCGCAGCCCCTCAGCCATGCCCGAGCCCGAGGGCCAGGAGCGCGGCCTCGGTGGCACCGCGGCCGCTCCTGTGAGGGGCTGGCGCGCACAGCTCGGGGCAGGGGCAGCCGGGGGACACTGGGCTCCCAGCCGACACCTTCCTGCCGTGTGCCCCTCGTCCTGCCGCGGCCCGGCCTCCGCCACCCGGGCCAGCATGTAGCTGACCTTGCGCTGGTGCGCCAGGGCCTCCTCCTTGTCGTTCACCTGCGGACAGAAAGGAGAGCGGGCCGCGGTCAGCGCGGGGCGCGAACCCAGCTAACACATGTGCTCCGGGGAGGCGAAGCAGGTACTGACCAGATCGATCAGCATCCTCAGGATCTCGTGGGCGTTGTCCAGCTCCTCGACCTTCCTGCAGTCCCCCTCTGAGGAGAGCAGGCTGGACAGCTTCCGCCCCAGGTTGTTCTGGTTCCCCTCCAACCTGACACGCTCTGCGGAGAACACAAGTGCGTCAGCTGCACAACTGCCCAGGAAGGGAAAAACGACTTTGGGAGAAAGCAGGCACTTCTAAAACTGGATCCCATAAAAATAATTTAATAATTAAAAATAATTTAGTTTAACGATCCCATAAAAAAGGGCAATGCGAGCTGCAGCTCCCCCGACTGCATGGGACACGGCAGGTTCCCACTGCTCCTGCTGTCCCACAAAGGCTACACAGACCTTACACGTGGGCAAATTGAGAATTCTTTTCACTCTATGGAAAATACAGTTTTGACGCTCTAGTTAAACAATAATTCATGGTAGTTTGTTTTCAAACCGTAAGTAGCCTAAAAAAACCCAAAGACTCTCTTACACAGGCCACTTACAAGTTTGTAAGATTTCCAGAAATAGTAAAACACATTAAAATTATGGAACAGGTGTGCCAGGTAACGGAGCCTGAAAGCAATGGTGTCAGTGTAGGGGAAACAGCTACTCAAGGCTGTGCTGTTGTACTGCTACACCCCAGGAGTGCCTGGAATCTGGGAGACACACCACACTTCTAAGCCTGGCAGATCCTGGCCAATGGTCAAAACAAATATACTGTGCCGTTCCTAAAGTCTTCAGGGGTTCTGACCATGATGTAAGCACTTAAATTCTCTTTATCCCTTTTTAATTTTTTTTTTTTCCGAAAGAATTAAAGATTATTAGAATTATTCCTACTTTACAGATTGGAATTCTTCCTCTTTTACACAGGGCTTTGAAACTCTGTATTAGTGTAAGAACTAATAACCCTAATAAACACTAATATTGATACACATGCATAATAAAAGGCCAAAAATGTTTAAGGAAAAACAGAAAAAAAAAAAAAAATCTGTTTAGTACTCCTGTGAATTCTGGAATGGCCTGGGTTAGAAGAGACCTTGAAGCTCATCTTGTTTCACACCTTCCACTAGAGTAGCTTGCTCAATACCCCATTTGGTACTAAAAAAAGCTCCAAATATCCTTTGTTTTTGTATTTCTTCCCCTTCCCCAGCTCTTCTATGGAATTCATTTGAAAAAAAAAAAAAACCCCAACAACAGAGCTGGTAGCACATAAAACAGCCAGATGTCAGATTTTCTCAGCCCCAGGTTGTTTCCCCAACCCCTGTGCAGCAGCTGAGCCCCCAGCACACATCTAACATGGGAGAGGAACCCCAGCTCTGCCAGCCAGCCCCACACACAGCCTGCCCCACTACCAGCGCCCCGCAGGCGTCTCCAGCTGGTAAATCTGGTTTCCTTCTTCACGTTTATCACTTCTGCCAGCCTCAGGGCCTGCTCCTTCCTCTGCATCAGCTGCTGCTCAAATGCAATTCTGAAGGCATCTGCCGTGATATACGCTTCGTCCTTACTCTTCTTCAGATTTTCCATCTGGTTTTAGTTCAGGGAAAATTTAAAGCAGATTAGCTGATTTGGAAGCAAAAGCAGATTTGAAATTAAGACACAGACAGCTTGCAAGTAAATATAATCAAGGAAGTAGCAGGAACCAAAGGGTTTTCCTGACATGTAAAGAAATGTATTTTGAAATGTGTATTAAAGTCCTTACTCTTCATTGTCTGCACATGTTCACACCCCCAGCCACCTACACAATCATCTCTGTGTATTTATTTATGTCTGCACGTGTACAAGAGCTCGAGGAGACAAATAATGACCCATCACAGCCGGGCCAGGAGAAAAAGGAGCAGGAGATTGGAATCCATATCAGGGATCTTAAGGGACAGGCCAGCACCTATTTTCCAAATCAGTCAGTCAGCTGGAAGTTCTGCAGCAGGACCACAAGGATGCCTACCACATTTGCAGAGTCAAATACAAATTAGAAGAAAAATTCTAAATCCACACAATTTCACTAAACAGAAAAAAATTAAGAGCCTGGAATTCACGTCATGGATTTAAGTGTGAGGTAAACAGGTATTTTCCAGCAAGGTAAACAGGTATTTTCTTGCTGCCCTAGCTGAGTGAGCGGGCTGTGGGTGCTGGTGCCAACAAGGGAGGGGTGAAATGCACTGCCAGGAAGGAAGGGAAAGGTTCAGTGCCAGTGCACATGCACAGTGTGTACATTCACGGAGGACACACACTTAGGGTGTGTTCTCTTTTTTCAGATTAAAAAATATGGGGAGAAAGAAAAAAAATGCAATTTTTTTTTTAACTAGTAAAGCTGAGTAGATATAATTACAATTTTTTTTCCTACCAGCAAAAATTATTGCATTACAAGCATCACAAACAAACTTTACAGTATTTCTGAGATCCACTGTGGTTGTGAGAGCTTGTGCAAGCAGTGTCTGGGTGTTTCTGGCTTTGTTTGGACTGGTGCAGGAGCACCCCCTCCTCGTCGCCACCCTGCCAGGCCTCCTCACCTCCTGCTTGAGATGGAGGAGTTGCTTCCGAGTGAGAGCTGCCACTTTGGCACAGGGACAGGGCTGCCCCTCAGCAGGACTGCAGGTGCAGGCTCCGAGCACTGCCAGCTGAAAACCCAAACCAAGCCACAGGTCAGATCTGCTCACAGAGGGGCAGCAGAACCCCCCGGAACCAGCAGGTGAAGGGGAATGACTCACAAGGAGGGCTGTGTTTTCAGGCAAAACCTGACAGAGGGGTGTGCCACACCGTGCAGCCCTCACTGGGTACTGCTGGGCTCACTACTGCACCAGCAAGCACGGTTTAGGGGCTAGGCAGAATAAAAATAAGCATCACAGCATGTGAAAAACAGCCTGATGCCTTCTTCTGCCTGATCTTCCTTTGCAAGGGGGACCAGGAAGAAGAAAACTGATTAACAGGCATGCAAAGGTGTGTGCTAATTAGCTAAAAATGGGTTCAAATAAAGGGATACGTAATGAGCAATGATTTTTCTCTATGTATTTGGTACACAAACATATCTCTGAAGCAGCCATTTGGAAAAACACACAGGCAGTACTTACTTCAAGACCTGTAAAATCAGTGATGTCACTTTTGTTCAACAACATGTTCTCCTGAAAAACCTTCTGTTGTTTCACATCTAGCATTGCAAGGAATTCCAAGCACTGCTGGTTCAGGACTACAAAATAAAACAAAGAAAGAGATTACAAACATCTCCCGCTCCAATTTCTTAATTTCTGAGTTCAACTACACCCGAATGAAGCAGTTTTACAGCTCAAGCATCAGTTTGGGAACAAGATGAGATCGTAGAAGCAGAAACTCATCTCTCAGTTGTTTCTCCTTCTGTGTTCTCTCAGAAGTAATGGCCCACTCAGAGAGAGACCATTTCCTGTATTGCTCTGCCTCAGGACTGAGTGCTCGTCTCCTTGTACACTCAAAAGTCAGGCAGCCTCTCATTTAGAGCAGCACAACACTGGGCAAGGAATGATTTAAGTCAGCTATTTCAAAGCTTTTTGGAAAGCAAAAATAAAGGAAAGAGACTGGAGTCCTCTGATCCAGTGGCTGCCCTGGCTGCTTTCCAGTTTAATTTCCAGGCTTCTGCATATCCACTGCCAGGAACAAGACACTGGTCCCCACAGGACTCTTCCAGCACAGCTAAAACCTGATTTATTCCTGAAAAACAGTGCATTCAGAGGAATAGCTGCTGGCTTACTTGCATTTTCAGCTTTAAGTGTTTTAACTTCTTCTGTCCTCAGTTTCAATGCTTCCTTAAGAGCTGCATTTTCACAGTATATCCTGTAGAAGTTAGAAAATGACTTTATTATATTTTTAAAAAACGTTAAGTGGGCACTCAGTAATTTTAAAAAGTAACCTGTTAAAACATGGTATGTAGTATTTCTGCAAATTAAAATTAGGATTACTTGAAAGATGGAATAAAAAAAATCAAAAGTGAAAGGAGTTGATACTAGATATAAATTTAAAAAAACCCCAAACCTTCATGTATAAGTAAGCAGTGCTCATAGCTTTAACAAGAGATGAGTTTAAGTGCCACATTTCCATTAGAAATGCAAAGAATTGGTAATTATGAACCTCTGAAACACTTGCTAGAAATTTCCTATTTCCTTGAAGGAACAAAAGTAGTATTAGAGGAGCAACAGCTCTGGTCTGTAAACTTCCTGTAGTCTGAATCCTGTTTTCAGGAACAGATGTGCCTTCAGGTGCTGTAACGTGAGAACACACACTACACACTGATAATGCATTTTTCCTTGAAGTATTTCCCTCTTGGACAGAACAGTGGCAATCCAACGTCCTAAATGTCAAAGCAATACAATTTATTTGGTGCACCTCAGCTGTCAGTAAATGCAGCCTAGTCTGAACTATTTCCCTTGGAACAAACCAAAGGAAAATGCACATTCTTCTTGTCCTGCTGCCTCAGATGTCAGAAAACTGTCAGAAAAATATGAGATGTTGTGCAAAGCAGGCTGAGCCCCTGGCTGTCAGTTTCCTGAAGCTATGTCTGTGTCTTCCACCAGCCAACAGCAGTTTTGTGGCTCCAAACTGCACAGCCACATTTCCAATCTACTCAGTCAGGAAAGCCAGACAGCCTTTCAAGAGGCATCCCCAGACAAATGTGTCTCTGGAATGGTTTGTAAACTCGTGGCTTAGTGTTTGATTTGAAGCTGAAACATATTCAAATAAAAGCATATTCTGAATTGTAAAAACAACAGCAGTAATAACAAATAATGACAATAACAACTCTGATGGGTGGACTTCAGAGATACAATTTCTACATGTAAATGAGTGAGTCTGCTGGTCCCACTTCTCAAGGTCTGTTATGTATCATTAGTTTAGTGCCTCTGGCACATTCTTCTTGCCCAGCCACACCTGCTGTCCACCCAGAGTGACTCCTATTTAACAAAGAACCTCTTGATCAGCCTCTCTCTGAAGCACTGCATTTTACCTGTACTCATGCCCAGACCTACAGTGCCAGACAATAAAGAAATTATTAACCAGGAAATTATATTTCCACACGCATGCATATACCATTATTTCCTCTGCCTCATCTATGGTTAAGGTAAATAAGGATAATCAGTCCCCAGCTGGCTAACATCATATGATGGAAAAAAACTCAGCCTAGCAAAGCCAGCCTACAGACACATGGAAAAAAAAAGAAATCAGGACAATACATCTAGAAGTTTTACTTGAAAAATACAAATGTGACTAGTGTGAAAAATCAAAATTGTCCATAATTTGGAAGGGAATTGGGAAAATACAAAACCCCCAAAGAACCTGAGGAAGCAAGTTTGGAACACAGAACAGATGACATAGAGCACTCAGTGAAATTTTAAAAAATCAAACAAAAACCCCAGTGATACACAGTGTAAGCCAAATACCTGTCATATTTTTCTGTCCAGGTGTCTTGTATGTTTTTAAATCTGTCCTGATCAAATTCAATTTCCCACTGCAAAATATTTATTTCCTGTGGAAACAAAACAGACTTGCAGCAGCTCATCACAGGACTCCCCTCAGAAGGATGCCAGGGGTGCTGGGTTTGGCAGAGACCTCAGTGACAATCTGTGACACTCCTTGTAACAAATCTGGTACCACACACCGAAGTTTCTGCACCACTGGCCTAGGGACTCCAGTCTCTGCTCAGAACTACTGCTTCCAGAGGCTCCAACAAAGACAAACCCACACTGTCCCACCTCCATGATGTGGAACAGAGCAGCAGCAGGAGGAACAAAGCAAAAAGCTCAGTTTAACAAGGGAGCTCAACACCACCTTCCTCCTCCTTCCCTACTGGAACTGGGCACCCACTCCTCAGAGTCCCTGGGAAGCCTCAGCTGAACCCCTGGGGAGCTGTGCAGCTCACTCTGAGCAACTGAAACCCACAACCAACACCAGCCCAAAGTACAGCAGGAGCTCTGGCAGTCTTCCAATATTATTATTATAGCATGAAAAGGCCAAAAGATCAAAAGAGATAAATCAGTATTTCCCTTTCTACTAAAAAGGAACAGGAATTCCTTTAACAAAACCCCTGGAATTAACATCAGGTATGCACTGATTTAAATGAACAGCCTGATAACCCCTTTTTAATAGCCATGGGCTTCTCTGTGTGAAGGAAACACCCACACCTACCTTCTCTAGAGTCCTCTTTTCTTCCTCACTTTTCTGCAGCATTGCTTTTGTGTGGCTCGTGGCTTTATCAAACACTGCCTGCAAAATTAACAAACAACCAAAGCAAAACCCAAAATGCAGCCCTGCCAAATGCTGTGATTAAACTGAGTTAATTTTCAGCTTCCCAATCATAGCCAAGCAGCAGAGAGCAGAGTTACAAACACCAGCAGCCTCCTCGTGAGCCTCAGAGGGTTCAGATCTCAACTCTTAACTTGCATAGCAATTTTTTTGGGTTTCAATCCCAGAACCTCTGGGCTGACAGTGCAGCATCATTCACCTTGAGATTGTGTCTCCTCCAGGAAAGCACACCTGACACAACTGGGTTACAACACACCTAAGCTCTGATCCAGGCCTAACTGGCTACAAATATGTGATGGTAGAAACCACACAACTAGAAATGAGTTATGTAAGTGGGTTCAATTCCAGGAACTGATTTCAGCAGCATTTATTACGAAAGAGAATAAAAATACTACAAATGGTGAACAAAAGAACAACCTGACATTTAAGGCACACTGTCCCTCTAGGGCAGCAGATGGAGCAGCCAACTCGAAATACAAATGCTCTGCAGCAGGATTCCAAGCACTGGCTAAATCTTCAATATAAGGGACTAGAAAAAGGCCTCAATTTCATCTTTAGTAGATAAATCCGCAGGGATTGTCCAAGGTAAAATTCTAAGAATTGCTACAACAATAAAGTCTTCTTAAATAACACACTAGTTCCAGTAAATTGCAGAGGCAAGTCTGTAGACACCTGCAGACTCAATGACGTAAAATGCAGCCCTGGCAAGGCCTTAAGGTTTTTGAGGTTTTGATGAGGAATAGCAGAAGATTTTCTCTGTTTTCCTTGTTACCACCCAGAGATTTCTGAACAGCTCCTACCATGCTCTGCAGGATTCTTAGGGCTTCATCTTTTCCCTCAAGCTGTCTTTGAGATGCTTCAAGCTCAATTTTCAAAATTTCAAGTTCCTGAAGTAAAACAAAGTAGATACACTGAGTAAAAGCCAAGTTAATCCTGTTAAGAATCAGCTGAAAACCAATGTAAATTTGCCCTCCTCAAAAAACAAACCTCTGTTTTACCTGCATTATGTCTTTTCATGGGCTCACTGAGGTTAGAGAACACAGTGCAGGTGGAAGGTGTATTTTTACAGCTGAAGTCAGCTGGCTGTGATGCCAACACCTCAACACATTTAACCACAGTGAAATCAAAATGTACTGTTAGCTACTTTTCAACAAACATGCAGTCTAAAAACCCAAAGAGTGCTTACACTACACATTTTCAAGCCCCAAAGCTTAATAAAACATAAACATCTGCCAGAAAAGTACAACAGTACCTTCAATATTCTCTCCATCTTTAGAAATATTTTGTAAAGAAACCCCCCAGAATATAAAGCACACCTCACACTACAATTTCCTGACATAAAATTTAATGAAGCTTCCAACTCCTGCTGTAATTCCAAGAACCTGGGTGCACCCAAGTCTCCCAGCATGCCAAAATCCTCTTGCTACATGGAAGGGAAATGCAGATTTGGAGAGCAGCACCCTGGGCACTGTTACCAACCTCCAGAGCTTCCCGAAGTTGTTGCTTCAGTTCTTCATTTGACACTTCAGTATTAGATTCTGTAGGATCAAGAGAGGAGAATAAATTATAAGATATTGTGACATTTAAAGACCAAAACCAAAAAACAAACAAAAAACACAAACAAAAAACAAAAAACACAAACAAAAACAAACAAACAAAAAAGTGAGGATTTTACCCTGAAAACAGGTAACATAAAAAGGTGAATTTTCATCTTTGTGTTGTGGGTTTTTTTTTCTTGTGGAGCTAACGAACAGATTTAAGAAACACATCAATACAAGCTTCAAACATGTTGCTTCACAGTTGAAGAAGTTAAATGGGGGAAAAATGTCTGTTGTAAAGAGACATTAAGTAAAGGTAAATGTTTTATAACTTCCTTTGAAATAAAGTCAACAAAATTGTCATCTTGGATTAAAAAAAAAAGGTTTAGATTCTTTTCTGATTGTAACTTTTCAACATCCACACTCAAAACAACAGCTAGCACTATCCACAAGTAGGGGCAATTTTCAGGAGACAGAGATAGCTCAGCTTACTGTGGAAAGGATAATAGGGAATTGTTTAAAGGAGAAAAATAAGTAAATACTTCAGTCAAAATATTAAAAATGGACAGGAAAGCAGCTGGACTGTAACGAACAGCACTGCCTACACTTGATTGTTTTCACAGCAGCACTGCCTTCACAAAAAATGAAGATGAATGACAATGCAGGTTCTAAAAGCTACTTCCTAACCCCTAACATAAGCCAATTCACTAATTTCAACTCAAGAGCAAATAAGATTTTGAATATTTAGCTACAAGCTTTAGGAAGATGCTAACTGACTTAAAGCAGGAATCCAAGCAGCGCCACTCAATTTCACAGACACAGCCAAGCCCATGCAGGTACACCCACCACAGGATGCTCTGATAAATGTCACTTTCAAATGCAGAATGAAACACTTTAAAACTGGACATTTTACACTAAAAATGGCCACTGCCTTCAGCACTGAGAGGCAACAGTGCTGCTCGTGTTCTGGGAGGAGGCTGGAGGATCCCAGCGGGCACCGAGCCCTTCAGGGATCTCGGCAAGTGGTTTGAATTCAACTTGATGACCCTTGGTGAGGCAGCCGAACGGCTCACTCCCACTAACAAAAACTTTTCGTATGGTGACTAATTACCTCCCAAATTACTCTTACCACAGCTATTCTGCCGTGTGGAACTGGAGGCAGGCTTTTTGAGCGATCCATCGTAAAGGCTGTTTCGTTTTGGAGCAGGAAGAGCTGCAGCATCGCTTTCTTCCGCTACCTTTGCTGACAAGGGGGAATTACAAGTCTTTCCAGAGCCCTTCCTAGATCTAACTGAATAGGAATTTTGTAAGTTTTCCCCTTCATAAACACCTCCCGGTCTTCTCCCCAGTCCGTTCCCCAAGTCTCCACATGTCATGTCATCCTCTTCTGCTTCCTCCATCTTCTCCTGGCTTTTTTTTCGGGTTTTCGGTTGGTTTGGGGTTTTTTTCCTGACCGAGGGCCCCTCACCTACTGGTGAACAGCGCCTCCCGCAAGGCCAGATTTTATCTGGAAAAACAGGAAAGCTCCGTGTTTACAGCAGCAGGAGAGCCCCGAGAGGGACACGCGAGGCTGCGGGAGCCGGGGCTGCCGAATCGCCGCTGCCGCCCGCGGTGGGACCCCGGCCGGGGGGTCACCTGGGGGACACGCCCCGGGGGGACACGCCCCGGGGGGACACGCCCCGGGGGGACAGCCCTCGGGACACCCCCGGCCCGCCCGAGCCCCCGACCCACCTGCGCGCCCGCAGCCGGCGGAGCGGTCCCGCCCCGGGGCGGCTCCGGGAGCGGCCCGCAGGCTGCTGAAGGAGGGGTTTGCTCATTTCTGGGTTTTATCAGACCGCATTGTATCAGACCACATCGCAGCCCCGTCCCCGCACGGCCCCGACCCCGCGGGGACACGAGGAGCGGTGGCCAGGTGCGGTCACTGCGGTGTTCTCACGGGCTGGAGCTGCCCCACACAACACCCCCCACCTGCTTCCTCCTCCCGGCCAGCCTCTGCCCCAGCTGCCGCAATGCCTGGCCACAATTCTCCAAGGAAACACGCTATTTTTCACCGTTTTGGTTTAGAATATCATTACATTTCTGTTGCAGTATCGCTCCACAAGTGTCACCAGAAGAAAATAAAAAAAAAACCCAACAGCACTTTTGGAATAAAAAAAAAAAAGCTGTAAATATGTAACAACACTCTTCACAACAGAAATTTTCAAGGAAGTTGTTTTACTACCCAAACTCATGTATACAAAGGGTTTATAAGGAAGTACTTCCTGCAGAATCTCTCAGAAAGCTTTCCTTCCAAGCGGCTTTTCTCTGAGGAAAGGTTTCCTGTTCCTTGTGCAGCCCTGCCCCCCTGGGGCCCAGGCTCTAACAGCAGCCAGAACAGAAACCTGCTGCACCTGAAACCACTCGGGATCTCTGCGGGTCTGTCCTGACAAGGCATGCATTTCCTGGGCAATCTTCCCACGGCTGGGACATGGGATGGGAAAGACAAAGAAAAAAGGAAAAATAAAGTTCATTGTTTAACACTCCAGGCCAGGGCTTGCATACCGATGTTTCCTTACACGTGAAGGAATCTCCAAAGCTCCATGCAATCATTTTAAAATAACTCTCACATCACTCCTTTTCCCTGCAAAGCAAAGGACCCACCTGACCCTGCACCGTCCTCACACACCCACGGCCAGTGGAGCACAGCAGGTTTTAGTCCCACAGCTCAGCACCAAACCAGCTCCTTTCCAGGACAGTGCTCCACACTCTGGAAATCAAAAGTGCCTCAACTGCCACCTGCTATCAGGATTTTACAGTCTTCTCACAGGGAACTCATGGTTTGGTTTCAATTGCAAGGTCTAAAGAATTCTCAGTTGCTGAAGACAGCTCCTGCTTCTCGGGACAGCCGCCTCATTTCCATCCTTTCAGTTCTCCTGGTGACTCGCAGGGTGCTGTTACAAATCCTCACAACCTGGCTACTCTCAACCTTCTTCTACTCCCCAGCCAGTTACAACAAAAGTCATGTTAATTTACAATACAAGAATTATGAACATAATTTATTAAACCCTCCCTCCCAAGAAGAGATCCAGCAGTTACTGTTTCACCAGAAGTCAGTTGTTGTCCTTCATCCATTGCTCAACCCATTGCATAATCTGATCCAAATTTCTCTCTAGGTCCTCTGGAGTGTTGCTGGGTAACTGGTGTACAATTTCCTTTTTATAGGACAACACAGCTTCCTCATACAGAGTCTGAAAAATTTCGCACTGAATGTTGTCCTGCAGCTTCTTGCCCGTGTAGCCCCTGGAGAAAGAGCAGCAAGAGGCAGTTTGTCACCGTGACATTTTCTGAAAAATCCCTTNCCGTCTGAGGACCCCAGAAACGACCACAGCAGCGTGAGGCACAGACCAGGCTCAGGAGGTGTTTTTGGGATCAGTGCAGTGCCAGCACAGCCCTGCCCTGATGGCACACCTGCTCTCCAGCCTGTGGTACAGACAGGAGTTGTCTGTGCGCAGCACGAACACGATGTGGAACCAGCGCTCGGGGAAGAAGTCGCAGCCGTGGTAATCCACAATCACCCCTCCCTGGCTCATCCTGGCCTCCAGCTCGTCCACCACCTGCACAGACAGACAGACAGACAGATCAGCCTCACCTGCACTGCACAGACAGAGAGANAATGTGGTCTGGAGATTGTTTGTCCAACAGGTGGCTGTTTGATTGGTTTCATGTGAATTGCTTTAACTTAATGACCAATCACAGCCAGCTGTGCCGGACTCTGGAGAGCAGTCACGAGTGCTCATTATGATCCTTGTTAAGCCTTCTGTCTTTATCTTTCAGCATAGTTTAGCATAGCAATATAATATAATATAATGTAATATAATAGAATGCAATATAATGCAGTATAATGCAATAGAACGTAATATAATGTAATATAATATAATATAATATNGGCCCTGGGGGTGCACTCACCCTGTCCTCATCCAAGATGGGGCAGTTGTACTCCTCATCAAAGCCTTCGTAGAGCTCTCCTGCAGCACAGAATCCACAGGTGTTACCTCAATTAATTTACCACAATAATTTACATTTCTATTTTTGTCTCGGGAGACTGCAGGCAAAAGGCAGAGCTCAGGGTAGGCACACGTTGTTGACCAATCCATGCAAGCATAAGTCTGTTATTTATTACTTAGCACCAAGTGTGCTGCTACAGACATGACTGCTGAAGCAAATTCATGTAATGCACAGAACCACAGGTTGGTCAGGGCTGGAAGGGACCTGAGAGCCCACCCAGTGCCACCCCTGCCATGGCAGGGACACCTTCCACTGCCCCAGGCTGCTCCCAGCCCCAGTGTCCAGCCTGGCCTTGGGCACTGCCAGGGATCCAGGGGCAGCCCCAGCTGCTCTGGGCACCCTGTGCCAGGGCCTGCCCACCCTGCCAGGGAACAATTCCTCATTCCCAAGATCCCACCCAGCCCTGCCCTCTGGCACTGGGAGCCATTCCCTGGGTCCTGTCCCTCCAGGCCTTGTCCCCAGTCCCTCTCCAGCTCTGCTGGAGCCCCTTCAGGCCCTGGCAGGGGCTCTGAGCTCTCCCAGAGCCTTCTCTTCTCTCACTGCCCAGCCCAGCTGTCCCAGCCAGCTGTGCAGGGGCTCCTGGTGCCCGAGACAGCCCAGCAGAGTCCCAGCCAGCAGCGTGTCCCTGTGCTCAGCACCTTCCTTGGCCAGGTCCCCCACGTTGACGTAGCTCAGCCCAGCTCTGGACGCCAGCTCCTTTCCCAGCGTGGTTTTCCCAACTCCCGGCGTGCCTGGAGAACAAACCCACAGCCAAAGGTAAGGGGAGAGCTCACAGCCCCTGCCAGGTGACCTGGAACTTTCTGACAGCCCACACTGGAGAGCTCATGGCATGAAAAGGGGCAAAAAGCTGCAGGACAAAGAGAAACAGGCGAGGGGACTGAAACGGGACAACAGGGAGAGAACAGGGACTGTGAACGGGAACGTCACACAGCGTGAGGGACCCAGGGGAAATCTGCACTCCTTCCCAAACCCTCCGCTAACATGGAGGAGCCGCGCGTCCTCACGAAGGAGGGGAGCTGCAGAACCACCCCGGGCTGCGACCGCACACCGCAGACCAGCCAGGCTGCTGCCTCACGGCGTAACCGCCCCGGGCTGCGCTGGGCCCCAGACCCCCAATCCCCTCGGGCTGGGCCAGGGCCAGGGCCGGGAGCCCAGGCCCTCAGTGAGCCCAGGCCTGCACCCCACACCCCGCAGCACCCCGGGCTGCGATGGGGCACGCCGCCCCGCCGCCCCCGGTGCCCACCGGTGATCAGCACGTTCGGCCGCCTCATGGCCGCCGCCCGTCGCCTTGGAGACACGTGCGCGGGGGCCTCCGCCGCCGCCGCGCGCCCCGATGGCGTCACCTCGCTGCCCGGCGCGGCGCGGACAGCTAAGAGCCGGCGGAGGGGAAGGACCCCTCGGCGCCTGTGAGGGGACGCGGCCGGGGAGCTGCCCGGGACACCGAGTGACAGCGGGAGGAGCCGCACGGGGGCTCTGCCTCCGCCCGGAGCACCGAGTCACTCCGAGTCCCGGGGCACCAAGTCCCCTGGCCTTGGATCTCCGGCTGGGCCCGGCGGGGGCAGCGGGGCCGCAGGCGGAGGGCCCCCCCGGCCCAGGATGTCCGGCAGCGGCCCAGGGAGGCCGGCGGAGGTGCGTGTGGGGAAGGGGCTCTCGGGGCCCGGTCGTTCCTCCGTGGGCTCTGTGTTTGTCCTGTGTCAGTGGGGGTTGTTCTGAGGGAGATTCGGTTTGGTGTCACCGCGTGTGGGAAGGACACCTCCCTGTGAAACTGGGCCCGGCGCCGTGAGTCCGGCAGTAACGGTGCCGGGGCAGCCGCTCTGTCCCGGGCACGGACACAGCTTGTCACAGAGGCTCCCGCTGAGTCACAAGGTGCAGGAGGGACCCCCAAAACCTCCCGTACTCTGCCCCACACCCCCGGCTTTCCAGACCCTCAGAGAGGGGACTGAAACCAGCGCTGGAAGATGTTGATGCCTATGAGCAGTGCTGCAGACAGCGGGCAGGACATGGTGAGACATGCAAGGACATATCTGAGAAAGAGATCTCCAGGGTAGGATCCTGATCTGGACGCTGTCTCAGTCACAGGGGGAGTCTCAGATCCTCTGGGTGCACTCTGTGGGGTGGGCAGCACGAGGTTGGGGTACAGCCTGCCTCTCACACGTAGAACAATCCAAGAAGCAGCTGTATAATACACTCTGAGTGAAGCAGACGTTTTTTCTTTCATCCCTGGGGACAGACAGGAACCTGCAGAGGCTGCTGCTCCCCTGGGATGGCAGAAAGCACCTCTGGCAATGTTCCCTGCCTCACAGAGGCTCCCTGGGGGCTGGGTCCTGCCCTGGCCCAGCCCAGGGGGGATTTGGGGTCTGGGGCCCCATCACAGCCCGGGGCAGTTACATTGTGAGGAGGAGAGACCCCAAAACCTCCCATAAAGTACCCCAAACCCCTCAGAGAGGGCTCTGGGTGCAGCCCCAGAGCTGGGCAGTGGCTCAGGACTGGGCAGGTGTCACTGAGCCTCGTCCTGCAGCACTGAGGCTGCCAGGCAGATGCATTGATAACGATTGGACAAAGAGATGTTAGCCAGAATTGTTCACTGCACGGTACAGGCGCTGTAACACTGCTCTGGTGCGCTGTGGAGCCAGAGCTGAACTGTGAATGTGCTTGTATCAGCAGTGGCAGTGTGAGGGAAAGGCTGGCCTTTTCTTCTCGGAGGCGTTTTCCAGCCTTGATGCTTGCGTGGCTCTGAGCACTGAGGTGGCTGTGTGACAGTTGCAGAAGCAGTTACAGAGCAGAGAGTGACCTTGCTCACCCAGGCTGTGTGCACATGGCTCAGCCTGGAGCAGTGACCCCGAGCTCACATCGTCCCCCCGCACCCACAGGAAGGGAAATGCCAGCAGATGATGCTGTGAGAAATTTGGGACAGGGCTTGTCTAGTCTGAGGTGCTGCCCTGCCAGGCTGTGCCAGCTCTGCAGAAGCTCTCAGTGCTGTCACTTGGTCGTTCCTTTCTCTGGGGATTTTTCCAGCTCTGCCACAGCTTCAGCTCCCTCAGAGGATGTGGAACTTCGGGGCGGAGGAGTCAGGCTGGTTTCAGCATTCTTCACCCCAAAAGCAGCACTTTTGACCCCCGTCCTGCATTTCCCACTGGGGCTTTGCAAACAGGGCCTTGCTGGAGTTGTCTGAGCCCCTTGCAGGCAGAGGCTCCTGCTCCAGCCAGCTCTCAGTGTCCTGCCTGCCAGCACTCTGCTGTTGGGTCAGGGTTTCACAGCCCTTTTGGGGAGCTGGTGTCTGTGCTGCCCCATGGCACCCCGCCTGCTGCCCCACACCGAGGGGCCCCTGTGGTGTTCCTGGGGGTGAGCCTGCTGCCCTGCCCAGCAGGGTGTTCCTCTAATCCAGGATCAAATCCTGGTGCTGCTCAGCACTGCTCCTTGTCCTGGCACGGGCTCTGGTTCAGCCCAAGCTGCCCAGAGCAGCAAACACTCCCTGATTTTGCTGTGCTGCCTCAGTAACTGTCCTCTGCCAAATGTTTCTAACTTCTCTGCACAAATGGTTGCATTGTAAATATTTTAGAAAGCGGGGGAAAAGTGCCACATACTGAAGACTACACAGAGACAGTGTGAACGTTACCATCATATAAAAGTGGTGTGAGTAAGCTGACACTGCTTTTCCATTAATTTTTAATTCTTTTTAATTCTTTATGTGTGTTTGTGGAGTTCTCAGCCTGTTGTGATCTGCCAGTTTGCTGCAGAATACTCCTGGCACAGTGATGCAGCTTTCTTTGTCACACAGAAGAATCACGGAACCCCAGACCAGTTGTAGTTGGAAGGACCAAACGCTGTGTCATCAGTCCCTTGTGGGAAGAAGGAAAACTGGATGATTTACAAACAAGCTGCTGAGCCTGAATGGAGCCTGAGCAGTGGAGGACAGAGCGGGCACAATAGATAAAGTCCTCACTGCAGAAATAACTGCTGCTGTTTCTCTGGTGCCAGCTGTAACAGTGCTCCATTGTCTGAAACTCTTGGGGGAAAAGTATCATTATGGATAATTTTCTTCCCCTCTCTTTCCCATCCCACTCCTGCCATGGCAGGGACACCTTCCACTGTCCCAGGCTGTCCAACCTGGCCTTGGGCACTGCCAGGGACAAAAATGCCATTTTCCAGGGGTAGGTGTGCCCAGCTGAGGGGAGCAGGGCGCGGCGTTCCTACCCAGAGGTTTGTGTTCCCGCAGGTGGCAGAGTGGCTGGCACATCCTTTCGATGACTTCTTTGGGAGCACGGGCCTCGGCCCCTGCGCCGTGAGGCCGCTGAGGGGCAGAGGCCGCGGGCAGAAGCAGAGAGCCCCGAGCCCCGTGGCAGAGAGGAGCAGAGCCCCAGCTGCTGCCAGGAAGAGAGCCAAGCTGGGTGCTGCGGATCCGCCCTGCGGCGCGCCCGGCCGATGCCAGGCGCAGGAGGAGCTGCCCTGGGTGGAGAGATACCGGCCTGAGAGCCAGGTGTGAGAGCTGCTGCAGGGCCAGCGCAGCGCTGGCACCGCGGGACGAGTCCTGCCCCTCACCTCCCACACACCCTGCTTGGTGAAGCACAGGGCTTCTGGGTCACTGCTTCGCTCCCAGCGCTGATGGGCACCCTGCCTGCCCGACCCCAGGGAGCTCCCTGGCTGTAGCAGCTCTGAGCTCTCCCAGAGCCTTCTCCTCTCCCACTGCCCAGCCAGCTGTGCAGGGGCTCCTGGTGCCCGAGACAGCCCAGCAGAGTCCCAGCCAGCAGCGTGTCCCTGTGCTCAGCACCTTCCTTGGCCAGGTCCCCCACGCTGACATAGCAGACGCACGTTCCCCCAGGCTTCCTGAGCAGGGAAAGCTGCTCAGGAAGTGTTGTTTCCTGTCAGTCCACTGGTAAACTCTCAAACCTGTTACTGAATTCCAGACACATCTGATATTATTCCAAGCACTGGAGAAACCCAGCTATGTGGGATTTGCAGGAGTTACAAAAACCTCTGTAGTATTAGAGTAAAAACAGTACAAAGGACTAGCTCCAGCAATGAAGTATCCTAACACAAGATTGTAGTGTTACCACTTAAAGAATAATAAATAGCTCATTATTTCCTGACTACAAAGAATGGAAAACTGATTGTTTAAGGAAACAGGATGATCATCCTTAACTGTAGCATTGCTTCTGCAGAGCACACATATAACTGGAACACACACCAGCATGTCTGTTGGTATTTTATCCAGCATTTATTCTATTTAATTGCACCATTAGAAACCAAGAGTCACATATATATATATAACTTTCACATGTTTTAACCTTGTTTCAGAATGACCTTGCTGTGCAAAAGAAGAAAATTGAGGAAGTTGAAACCTGGTTAAAAACACACATATTTCAGAGGCAGCCAAAGCAGGTAAACTTGCTAAAATCTGTAACTGGAAGCATCAAACCATACAAATGAGCTGGATGCAATTTCAAGTTCAGAGAGGAACCTCAACTGAGGGAGATAGTGACTGTGTATCTTGTGCATTGTGGGAAATACTCTAAGAACATAGGTTAGAGCTTGTACATTTATTCTGGGCTAATGCTCCTAAGAGGTGGATTCTGATGTTGCTCAGAAATACTGTTTTCTGGCATCCAGTCATGAATCACAACTCCTCAGTCTGCGTTTGAAGCTGCATTTTATTTCTGCCAGGTTAATTTTTAAGTCTTGTGACAAATTTCCAGTTGCACTGAGCTGGTGTAAGGCTGGTGAGGATGTTTTTAATCTCTATTGAATCTCTGTTGATGAGAGGCATTCTTAGGCACAAATGCCAGCCTTGCCTCGTGTTTTCCAGAGCTGGTTCTTCAGTTCTGTTGTGTTGGCAGTCACATGCAGTTTATGTAGCAGAGGCATTAGGAACTGAGCAAGGCTCTCAGAGTCCTGGCTTGGTTCTCTCTGTCTGAGTACTCAGCAGGTGAATTAACAGCACAGAATGTGTGACTGGGCTTTCACTGGGAGACAGGATCATTACCAGAGAAACTACAGCTGTCAGTCTTTATTTATCACATCTGTGGTTGTGTTTTGTACCTCTGTGTCAGGGTGGCTCTGTCCTGCTGCTGACTGGCCCTCCTGGCTGTGGAAAAACTGCAACTCTGCAAATTCTAGCCAGAGATCTTGGCCTTCAGGTGCAAGAATGGACCAATCCACTCTCTTTAGACTTCACAAAGGAAGACTTGAGGAACATGTTTGGCCATGGTAAGTATGTTGGGAGGGTATTCTTTTTATCTTTTTCTTTTCCCTTCCTGTTACTTTTGTGGGTTTTCTATCTTGTATTTTTGCTTCATTTCTGTCTGTCACACATGAAATCAGATCCACATCCATGTAAGTCTGTTCCTTAGTGTTTAATGAGAATCTTTCTGTGGCTTTTATCTGGAAGGGGATTTAGGTTTTTTTACAGTGTTTAGTCCAAAATAATTGACAATTCAAATCAGTATAGAGAGCTCTGTAACATCCTGGATATAATCTGAACCAAATAAATGAAAACAGGTAAGTGTCCTTGTCTGGGTCCTCAGTTGAATTACACCCCTTTAAAAATTGTCTCGTGTTTGTCGCATGTTTGCCAAAGGGCTTGTTCAGTGCTGCTGTCAGAAAATAACATGGGTGGGTATTACTTCATGTGGGTATTTATATTTTACTTGGTATAACATAGAATACATATTTTTAATTAGTTTTCTTTTTCAGACTCAAATTTTCATACGTTTCCGAGTCAGGCCCAAGCAGCTCTCTTTCAAGATTTTCTATTAAGAGCAAATAAGTATAACAAACTTCAGATGCTTGGGGAGTCCTCAGAAAATGATAAAAAGCTTATTCTTGTTGAAGTAAGTGAAAACTTGTGCAATGTTGTGTTTAAAACAGTACCTTTTGTTGTAGTATTGGCGTGCTGACTGGCTTCAGATCCTGGATTGGTGTTTTCCCAAAGCTAGCCTGCTTTACTGCAGATGAGATCTTCATTGCTGTTTGTGTCTCTGCAGCAGTCTAGAGCCACGTCCTGCCTGTAGTTAGTTATGCCACAGAAGCAAGTAGTGAGGCAGAAATGGGAGTCTGGTGTGAGCACAGAAATGCTTAACAGGGTATCAAAAAGCAGATCAATATTGAGAAGTCATTCCCACGTTTCTGGATGATTTAATTTCTAGAAGTGTGTATGTGTATAAACTGGAAGAGTGGAAAATACACCACTGTTCCTGTTCTTTAATGATGCAGGAGAGTGTAGGGGATGCTTGAGGATGAACACAAGCAGGAGCAGTTGAAATTTAGCACTTTCTCCCTGGTTTTACACGGGTGGTGTTGTTTAGGGCACAGGTGTGAGCTCAGGGTTTGTGGGCAGGTACAGGACACGGCTTTATTTGTACTTGTGTAGAAGTGTGTTTCAATAGCAATTTCTTTCTGAACTTTTCAGTTCTTTTCCCAAGAGAAATTTTAGAAATTGGTAGTCAGGTTGTCTGTAAACTTTCAAGACCAAAACAGACAGAAATTCTGGCAGGGTAACGTGTACTGTAGAATTTTGGAACCAGAGTCTCGTGAGACTTGTGTTTAAGTCACCTTCTTGTGTAGGTCCTGTCACACCTCACATGGGTCCTGCCCTCTTCCCCAAGGCAGCTGCTTCCTGGAGTGTTTCTCCTCTGGGTGAAACTCCTGTTCACAGGCAGTGTGATCACCCAAGGCTGTGTCTAAGGGAACTGAGACAGGAAAAAACATTTCTTTGTAGATGATAATTTCCCTTAATGAGACACACTGTGCTTTGGGTTTGTTTCCCCCTGCTGCTCCTCTGTCCAATGTCAGCTGTGTTTAAATGTTGACAGCAAGCAAACCAGGAGTTAAAAATGTGTGGCAACGTAGTGTGCCATGACGATCAGTCTGTGCAGGGGAGTATTTACATCTGAATGTCATGACAGCAGCTCTTTGTTTTGGACAGGACATTCCTAACCAATTCTACCGAGATCCTGGCAGCCTGCATGAAATCCTCAGGTCAGTGGCAAATGAGTTGTTAATTATGAGCTGCAGCGACCTGCAAGGCTGCAGTTTGATATTCATCACATTTTGTTGTTCTGTTGTGCAGGAGTTTTGTTCGCAGGAGTAGGTGCCCCCTGGTCTTTATAATCTCAGATAACTTCAGTGGAGACAGCAACCAGAGGTCACTGTTCCCTGCTGAAATTGTAGAAGAGTTGTGTATATGCAATATTAGGTGAGATTTTCTGCCTCATTAAAACATGGTACAAATAGCTGAGAGGTTAGAAACTAATTTTTTTTTTTTAAATGGAATTCAACAGTTTCAAGCCTGTTGCACCAACCAATATGATGAAAGTTCTCAATCGAATAGCTGCAGCAGAAGCCTGTATGGTAAGTTGTCAAACTCACAACTTCTGTGCAGGGCTAGGACCATGTAAAAATAGGTTATTTTTGTTACTGTATTTGGTCTTTGATAGCAGAGCCCCACATCTCCCCAAAGGAAAAAAACGTTTTCCCCAGGGCAACGGAAGCAAGGAACAAGCTAGAAAGATACCTTAGTTTTAAGATTAGTTTCACTTGATCTGTGGTCCAAGTCTACAAAATTGCTTCTGAAAATTACTCTACTTATTACAGTAACTATGTAAATGAAACAAATAATAGGAACAGATATAATCTTTCGTGTATCCAGTGAGCTCAGAAGAGGTCATGAACCTAAATCTTGTATTGTTCCTGAACTGTTTTGATTACAAGCCATATCTATTGCTGGCAGGTTTGTTTTTACCCCAACTGGCTTCAGCAATGGCATTGAAACAATTAGATCGTGTTAGATGTTGGCTGAGTAAACAAACTAATGCCACCTCCACTGCAATCAGTGATATGTTGACAGATGTTAATAGTGTTAGACATGCTACCCTTCAAAATAGAGCAGCAAGTGACACCTTGCAAAGAGTTATGTGCATTTTTCTCTTTAATGTTTTTATATAAATTGTGACGGTGTGCTTAAACAAATTAAGTATTTTAAAGTTTGCAGTATTATGTGGTTTGAGGACATGGTGTGTCTGTTCTTGGTGTGTGTCAGGGGTGGGTTCCCAGAGACATGTTCAAATACTCCTTTTCCTGCTCTTCCATTGCTTTGAATGCTGTTTTTCCTTGTAGAACAGAGAAAATTACACCCTTGACAGAACTTCTCTGGAGTTGCTTTGCAGAGGTTGTTCAGGTGACATAAGAAGTGCAATAAACAGCCTTCAGTTTTCCTCTACAAAAGGTAAAAATTATGCTTTTGTTAGGTGAAGTGATATTTTGACCATTTTTTGCTGAAAACATGTTCTGCTCACAGCTGCAGCACAGGTGGGTGAGTTGCAAAAACATTCTGGACACGCTTCTGTGGAGCAGGAATAAACACAGGGGGTGTGGGGGCGTGAGCGGGGCTCAGCTGTTGCAGGCTGGGCTTAAACCATGATACGTGTGCATGTGCTGATGTGATTTGATTAAATACCCTCTTTTCTTCCTGGTGTCTTTGCTATTTGTGTTTGCTGTTCAGAGTTTCTATGATGCAGCCTTAGTTTGACAGTGATACTGTCATTGCTAGGTTTCTGCATTGTCTAAACTGCTGATTTTATGGGCATTTTACAAGTTAGTAGGTTGTTAAGGAACCGGTGCACGTGAGTTGCATTTTTAAAAGTTGCACTCTGGCATGTGTTCATTCTCAGGACTGTGAAAAATGGTGACATCATTTATATCAACCTTAGGCGTAAGGAAACAGACTCAGCAATTGTCTTCTGCTGTATGTGGTAGAGCTAGTAATGTTGTTACTGTCACACTTTTTTTTCCACCCATTTGCTTTGCAAGTAGCAAATGTGCTCATGGAATACAAGATTAAAGGTAGTTTCAAGCCCATTTTTTAAGAGGGAGTGTATACTTTGAGTTTTAGGGTATATTGAAATTAGCTGGGCAGTGTTAGTTATGTTACAGAAGGCAGAGAGTAAAGTTTCTACATTTAACATGCAGATGTTGAAGGTCAATTATTCTGATGATGTCTTCAGGTGTACCAGGCTTGGATTGTTCTGTGTGAATCAGAAAAACAGAGGATTGCTCTCAGTGGGGTGATTATGCCATTAGTGTGAGTGGATATTAGATTGGATATCTGAGAAAAGCATGCAGCATCTCACTGCTGGACACATCCTCCAGAAAACCTAAATAATGTTAAAATAACCAGTTTGTGTAGTTTTTAATAAGTTACCTTAGACATGTAAAACCATGATAGTTAGAGCTGGGGAGAAAACAAAGGCAGAGCTTTGGTGTGTGGACTGTTGGAGTCACAGCACACTGAGCATTCTCCTCTCACATTTTTCCAAACATTGAGAAGGTGTTTGAACAGAACATCTGTAGCTGTGCAGGTATTTCAGTGAGGTGGGTGATTCTGTGCAAGTCTGGGAGATTGCCCATCTTCTTGCTGGTCTACTGAGCATGCAGCATTTGTTTTTATGTATGTAAGGTGTGTTTCTTCATGTGTGTATCTCTGTAAGCACCATTGACACATTCAGTTTGTAACACTATTAATGGGCAAAATAGATCCATGGTAATTGTGGGAGAAAAGAAAAATAAATACCTAAAGGATAATTTATCTTAGCTCAGTAAGGAGCATTCAAATGCCACAAAATGAAATTGTGGGTGAAAAATTTCAAGTTTATTAACTTAGAGTAGAATAAGGGGTTTATTTCATGAAGCTCAAAACTTTGTGGAAGATAGTAGGCAGTTGGAAGAATCACCTAAATGAAAGGTTTTCTTTGCCACTTTATATTTCAGGGAGGGAGGTTATTGTACAGATAATGCCAGTAGAAGACAAAATTGATAAGTAAACAGGATGTAACTGAAATAATAGTATGTAACTGAAATATAATTTACCTATATTTGTACTTGTGCTTTATAAACATGAAATTTAAACCTGGTCAAGTGGGGAATGTGTCAGAACTACAAGGGATAAGCCTGAAAGCTGTTTTCAAAGACAGCTGTTTATTGTTCAGAAAAGTACTTGGTACCTCAGCTGTGGCTTAAGGGACAGAAGTGGAATGAAGGTAATGAATTATGCTAATTTAGGTGCCTGGGTTGTGTTCCTAATAAATGAGTTTTGTCATAGTGCTCCCATTTATGTAGTCTGTTCTGTTCCTTTTATTAGTCCTGGTTGTTCACACAGAACATCAGCAGCAGCATAATAGAAAATTTGTGCAGAATCATGTACTCTGTCTTGATTTTATTTTTTATTTTATTAATAGGCTGCTCATTGGAGAAAGAGTTTTGGTCAAAGAAGAAGAAGAGTGCCACAATAAAATGTGAGGAAGTAGGAGTATCCAAAGTAAGAAAGAGAAGCAAATGTGATACCTCAGAAGACCAGGAGATACAAGCAATTGGTGGCAAGGATGCATCCATTTTTCTTTTCCATGCTCTGGGGAAAATTATTTATTGCAAAAGTAAGAAACCTTTGACTTATTCTCCCTTTCAGTGGGCAAAGCATGTCAGCTGCTACTAGCTGGAGTTATTGAAGTAAGGCTTTGGATGGGCTCTGTCTGGGGTGTTTGGACAGTAACAACAGAATTAGGGTCCCTAATGCCCTAACTGTGCACATTTCAGTAGTAATCCCAGTACTGGCTCCAAAACCAGCTGAGGAGAAGTACTGAGGTGAGGGAATACAAAAATTATTTTGTTAGATTTGTTATATGAAGCTTAATGCAACTAATTGTGTGTTGATGACTGTGTGATATTGACTATAATAATTAGGTACCTGTGCCTGTCCCAGAGCTTCCTGGGAATGGAAAAGGCTGTAATTTAGCTGCTGGTGGAGCTGACAGTTGCTGACATTTGTGAACAGAAAGGCTGTGCAATCCTTTTCAGGAGAAGCAGTGTCAGAAGCAGAGTGCCCTCAGCTGCCTGCTCACCTGTGCAGACACCACCGGGACACCTTGCTCATTCAGCCTGAGGTAATCCTGCAGTGGCTCCACGAGTCCAGCTGGGCCCCACGGGGTTGGTGCACATCCTCAGCCACATGGGGATTGTTCTGGTCTCACTTGGTGTGCCTTCAGTCTGAGTTAGGGAATCACTCATCTGGGAGGGACACAAGGGGCAAACCAGCCCCTTGTGTCTGGGCATCGCTGCACACGCCTTGTGTTCCAGCTCCCTGACCTAGATGTATCACAGCTTTTCATACAAGGGTCCTTTTCCTTGTCCACCTGTAAAATCCAAACTCTTCTTCTTCCTAACAGGAAATTGTGGAGAAATCACATATGTCTGGAAGCATGTTCAATCTATACCTTCACCAGAACTACGTGGACTTTTTTTCTGACATAGATGATGTAGTGAGAGCCAGTGAATATTTGAGCACTGCTGATGTCCTTTGCAGTAACTGGAGTGTAAGTGTCATCTTTCTATGGGCACACATTTGTTTTTAAGTACTTTGGCATTGAGCCTTTCAACTTTTCACTGTGTTTTTGAGAGTTTGCTGCAAACTTAGGGTGTGAGTGATTTGAATTGTTAATGAATGCTAAAGTACATCAGCTGCAGAAGAGATGCAGAGCCAATGTTTTGTCCAGCTTCTGTCAGCATTTTATTACAATGGGTTGTAGTGTTTGTAGGATACTCTACAAAGTATTTTGAGTAGAATATTTTTGTGCTAAGAAGGAATCAAGCTGTTTCTTTTCTCAGCTGCTTTGAATACACGTTTTGCAGTCATCTAAACTTCAGAAAGCCGTGCATGCTGTGCCACTGCAGCTCCTGTGTGTGTTTCAGTGCAGATGAGCTGCCTGGAGCTCACCCAAGGCCCCGTTTCTCTCTCAGGCACGGCTTGTGATGGAGAGCTACAGTGCCTCCGTGGCTACCCGAGGGGTGATCCACTCCAACACCTCCAGAGCCTTTGCCCACCAGCAGGGAGGCATGGGCTTCCGACCCTTGCACAAACCCCAGTGGTTTTTGATCAATAAAAAGGTAAATCCTTGATTTGTTTTTTCTTAATTCTTTTTCCCCTAAGGTGTGACTACTAAGTAGTATAGATCAAATTTGATCACTGTGCTAAACTTGTCAAATACCCTATTTGAGATAGTCTGGTTCTGTAAAGCACTTGCTAGAAGAGCAGTTTGCATCACTCCTTTAATGTAAAAATAAACTGGAGGCCACTGGCAAAGTCTGATCCCTCTGTCCAAGCTGGCATGTTCCTGTGAGAGTCTTAATCCTAAACTCATAGGGAAACAACTGGAGTTGAAGTGCAGTTAATATTTCTAGAACTGAGTCTGATTTTGTGCAGTTTGAAGCACATTGAACTGTTGTGTAAGTGTAAGAAATGTCTGCTGTTATGGTTTATGTGTTTATCAGAAATAGCTTGTTCAGGTGACACAGCAGGTCTTGGCATTTTTCTACATTTGAACTAATATGTTGGCAAAAAGCATTGGCCTGGATGGGCTGGGAATTCTGTAATCAAGGGATAATTTTTTTTTTTTAAAATTTTGATGCTCAGTAAAAGGCAAAGTTGAAGGATTCTGCCATTTTTAAGATTGGTGTGTTAACTGCTTGCCTTTTCTTCATCTGGTCTCATTTTTCAGTAGCTCCCTGTAGCGGGCAGGAAGAAAGTCTGTGTATTATGGTAGAGAGCATGTACATTCTTAATGTTTACCAGGTTTTTCACTTGTGTTTCCCCCCACCTCTTACAGTATCAGGAAAATTGTGTTGCTGCAAAATCTCTGTTCTCAAGCTTCTGTTTACCACCTGAGTGCCTTCAGACAGAGCTGCTGCCTTATCTTGCTATGTTAGCAAACCCAATGAGAAACCAAGGTAAGATGGGTCAGGGTAACTCTTGATCTTGGACTCTTTGCAGTTGAAACATACTGACAAATTTCATAAGCCAAAAGTCAATACTGTTTGTTTTTGCCTCAGAATAAAACATTCTCCTGGCAAATGTTATGTAGGTGATGCCCAAAGATGCTTCCAGTACCACATCCAAAATTAAAGCTGCCCTGGTAGTTGGTCAAACTGTAGGGATTAAGGTGCTCTCTAGACTTAGGGCTTTGATTATATTTGCTGGAGGATTTGATGAGAAAAGTTCTGGAAACCCAGCAGCCAGTATTGACTAGATCTTCATTGCTTACTGATACCCTTCTGAGGAGACAAAGGGCTCTGCATGATTCAATGTGAATCAAGCACAAGCCATTTACTGTGCCTCTAAACATAGTTTGTATTTACTTCTTGTCTTGGTCTACACAGTCATGCATTGTTTGATTGGCAGCTCTGCTTTGTCCATGAAGCAAGCACACATCTTTTTATTAATCCAATTGCCAGAAGCTGTAAGCATCATTTTACTGGGGTTGACACCCCTTTGTCTGTTACCAACTTTTCTGCCTCTTCATTCTTCTTGCAACATCAGTTTTTTTATCCACAAAGATGACCTCATTCCTTAGTTCCAGAAGGTTAGGCTGGTTCATTTAGTACACGTCCCTTTTCCTGTCAATATGATCCTACACCTGTCCAGTAACAGCAACACACTTACAGCAGCTCAGAAAGCCTTTCACAGATAAAAGAAGCAAAATTCCAGTTTGCAGTGTGTTAAAAAAATGAAAGTTAAATCTGAGGTAATCCATTAGCAAACAGTTCATGCAGAACAATTTACTTTGTGTGGTACATAATGCAAAAAATTAGTATTTAGAGAGCTGGGTCACTTATGCTGTTGTTAATTGTTTATAATAAAAAGCATCATGTCTTAACTAAGGCCTTGACATTTGGATCAGTGAATTTTGTAGGCTGTAGAATAACAGCTCTACATGATAAACACACGGGATGAGTGTCAGGGATTTGGAATTTTGTGTGTAGGCCATCTGTACATACGTTGTGGTAAACTGTAACAGTTTGGGGGAAAAAAAGTTACATGCACAGTGTTTTGGTATCTAAAATATTTCAAGTGTATACAGGAATACTCGACTAAGGTCAGTGTTTATTTTCTGGTATGCTCAGCTCTCTGTTCATTATGATCTACCTGATATGATAACTGGTGGCTCTTTGTTCTTAGCTCAGATTGCTTTTATCCAAGATGTGGGGAGGCTGCCACTGAAAAGACATTTTGGGAGGTAAGCTCAACTTCTGTCTGTAGTTAAGAAGTGAGACTGTGTCATATATGAAGGGGAAGAACCCTCTCATTACATAAGTCTGTCATGTGACATTCAAAGACAAAGTTTTTTTTAAGGTTTATTTAATCTGAAATTGGGTAGCTGCACTGCTTTAATCTGGTAGAAGTCTTGCCTGTAAGGCTACTCAGAGGAGACCTTTGTTCAGAATGCGTGGTTTCTCGTCAGGCTGTGGCTGCTGACTGCTGAAAACCCAGAGTTTCCCCTGTGGGACTGCAGTGCCCTCCTCACAGGCTGTGTGCAGCCTCTGCTGTGACCTTGGGAGCCTCTGAATCAGACTTCATTTGCCCCAGCAGAGCCTCAGCTACACTTCTATGGCTGTGATGCCCCTGGAATTTAAAAAGTGTTTTAATTGGTGTGGTTTTAGCAAAGCATCAAGTTCACAGCTGCAGTGAGGCAAACTGTCGTGTCTGAACTAGGTCACAGTTTGTTGAGGCACCTGACAGAGCATCTCCTACTTGTCCCTGGTGTTGCTGCTGAGTTTAACTGTGAATTTCCAAGCTGTATTTCCAGGAGCCACCCTGTTCCCCAGCTGTTGTATTAAAAGCCATTCTGGCTGTTAGTCAGGGAGGAAGGAGAGTGTCGCTAAGGGGTGTATTTCTTTGTAATCCCCCTGGTCGGCGCCACAAGGTGTGAAGTTACTCAAATTAACTGTAACTTCCTTGTCCCTTTTAAGTTTCCCTGCAGCATAGCTGTGGGTACTGACATTTTGTATCTGCATTGATAAGTTGGTGGGGTGCCACAATGTCTGATCCGAGGGGTGACGCCCTGCTGAAAGCACCGTCATCCTTTTCCATCTGTTCAGTACAGAGAAACGCAGGTGTTTGCTCTCTCGGGGGTCCTGCTGGAGAGCAGTGTGTTCCTGCAGCCCCTGCAGTGCCTCTGTCGGGGGGAAGGAGGTTCTGCCCGGGCAGCCGTGCTCAGCCGCGCTCCCTGGTGCTTTGCAGGCTGCAGCTGGAGGCTCTGGGTGACAAGGACCCCGGCGTGCCGGAGCTGTCCCACGGCGACGGCGACCCCGAGGGGCTCCCCTCCAGCCAGTCCAGCGGCAGCGACCTGCCCGGCAGCCAGCCCCAGCCCGTGGCAGCCCAGGCCCTCCTGGAGGAGGAGGAGCTGAGGATCGAGGAGTACGACAGTGACTGAGAGACCGCCTCACGCCCTGTGCCGTGCCTGCAGCGCTCTGCCCAGCAGGGCTGCCAAGCCCCACGAGGGCTGGGAGCCAGCCCGGGCTGCTGTGAGCCCCCAGAGAGATCCCGGAGTCCTCCTGCTCTGCAGGGCCAGCCCGAGCCCAGTGCTCGGGTACAGGCCACCTCCTGCCTCTCCTGAGCCATGACGCTGCCTGAGGGCGGTACCCAGAGAGAAATAAAGGACTGAAATCAGTTTGAAAGAGACTAGAGATTAGCAGTGTCACTCTTAAATTATTTGTATTTTTACACTTTTTAATATACTTTGCAGTTGTGCAGTGTGTATCCTGAGTACACATTCTGTAAGTTGTCAGCATTTGGAGAATTTATTCAAATACACACTCTCAAGAAAACTGGTGTTTGGAAGTTTAGCCCTTCTGGAAAGAGGAGGCTGAAATTTACACCTGGAAAAGTCACCATACTGATGATGTAAAGAAGACTTCTACTGTATTAATCCTGTTTTGTACTCTGACTTACAGAAGATAAAAATAAGATCTTCATGTCTTTATAAGTGGAACTAATGTTGTACTATGGATTATTTTGTATTCCTCTTGGAAAAAAACTTCGTAACTTTTAGAGGGGAAAAGGCAGCAATTACGCAGAAGTTGTACTTTGTAGGAAGTTGAATGTATAATGTGCAGTTTTTCTCCTTGACTTGCAGTTGTGCTGGGGGAAACACTGATCTGTTTGGTAACTGACACATGATCAAGTGCTGTGGTTAATGCCACAGCAGAGAGGAAAAAACAGCTTTGTGTGGTGCACGTTGGCATTCCTCTATTGCTTACAGCCAGTTTAGTGAGAGAAAACATGTTTATCCACCCTGGCCTTGGGTTAATGCTATTAAAGAGTCTGTACCTGTCCTCTCTCAAGGGACAGGTGTAGTCTTTCCATCTACAGCTATTGCTTAGTTTTGAAGGGGGAAATTTCTCTCCTAAGTCTAAAATTTTGTTACAGCTGTACTCATTACAGCAAATCAGAATGTCGTTAGCTGTTCCTGAACATTAACTCTTTTCCACCACGGTTTGGATGGGCTACTCCTGGGGTGCCTCCAGCACAAGTAACAACCAGGCACAAAATACTGATTTTTATCCTGCAAGCACACTCCCACCCTCCTTCATTGTGTCTTTTCAGCTTTCTTTACAGTAGCACCAGGTAACTGCAGCTGCTGTGCTGCCTTTCCCTTGTTAGGGCAGAATTCAACGCTCACCTGGCCAATCCCACCTGGCACTGTGAGCTACAGCATGCAGAGCTGTGGTGCAAAACACTGGAAAACATCACTGGGCACACACACAGCCCCGTTACTCTGTCTGGAGCCTGGGCACACACACACAGAGCCCCTGTTATTGTTTGGAGCCTGGGCAAACACACACACACACACACACACACAGCCCTTGTTATTTTTGGAGCCTGGGCACACACACAGCCCCGTTACTGTGTTTGCAGCCTGAGTGTTCTGCTGCCCCGTGAACAGCAGTGCCCAGGTACAACACATCAGGTGGGCTGAGGCTGGGCTGGCAGCACAGGCAGGGGCAGGAGCGAGTGTCAGTGCAGCCCCCCTGCCATTTGACTCCTCAGCACTGCCCCACCCACGAGCTGGGGAAAGGAGAGAGCTGGGCTTCACACAGGGGTGAAAGGGACCTGGGGGTGCTGGCCAGCAGTGGCTGGACACTGGCCAGCAGTGTGCCCAGGTGGCCACGAAGGCCACTGGCTCCTGGCCTGGATCAGGAATGGTGTGGCCAGCAGGAGCAGGGCAGGGATTCTTCCCCTGTGCTCAGCACTGGTTGGGCAGCGCCTCGAGTGCTGTGTCCAGTTCTGGGTCCCCAGTTTAGGAAGGACATGGAGGGGCTGGAGCATGTCCAGAGAGGGGCAACAAGGCTGGGGAGGGGTCTGGAGCACAAGTCCTGTGAGGAGCAGCTGAGGGAGCTGGGGGTGTTTATCCTGGAGAAGAGGAGGCTCAGGGGTGACCTCCTCACTCTCTGCAGCTCCTGAAGGGTGGCTGTGCCCAGCTGGGGCTCGGGCTCTGCTCCAGGTGGCCACGGACAGAACGAGAGGACACAGCTTGAGCTGTGCCAGGGGAAGGACAGGCTGGACATCAGGAAAAAATTCTCCACTGAAAGAGGGGTTGGGCACTGGAAAGGGCTGCCCAGGGAGGTGGGGAGTCACCATCCCTGGAGGGGTTTGAAAGCCTGGAGGTGGCACTCAGTGCCATGGTTCAGCTGATGAGGAGGTGTAAGGTCATAGCTGGGACTTGATGGGCTCAGAGGTCTTTTCCAACCTGGCTCATTCTGTGATTCTGTGATTTAGCAGCATCCCCAGAAGGAAGGGTGCCTGTGCTTTCTGGGTGTGATCAGAGAGCTGAAAGTGCTCTGGGTGCCTTTGGGGAGCCCCATGGCTCACGCTGGAACCACCCTGCCCTGTCTCTGTGTGAAGCCATGACTGGGGTGGGCTCGGGGCTGTCCCTCACAGGGGACCTCGGCCAGGCTTAGGGACAAGACACACAGACACAGATGCAGGTGGCTGAGAGCAGCATGGGAACACAACAGTTAAACACAAGAAGCAATATTTTCCTTCTTCCCCTGATGCTGTGGGGACCAATGTCCTGTTGTGATGTCACCTGGTGGTGGAGGGTGACAAACCAAGTGTCAGACTGTGGCATCACTGGGGGCTGTGTTGTGATGTCACATGCCCCCCTGATTGCACTTGGGCACTGGCAGGGCCAGCGTGGCTCCAGCCTGGACTGCTGCCCAGCGAGGCTCTGGGGCCTGGAGGGTGAAGCCAGGCGTCTCCTGGAGCCGTGGGCTGGGGGCTGCCCCTGGGAGTTCCCTGCGTGTCCTGCAGCATCGCTCCATGCCCCGAGCCCTGCCTGGCGTGGGCAGCCGGCACCGTGGCGCTTGCAGCACTGCAGGTGAGGCCCGTGGGGAATGTTCACAGGGTGTCTGGGGCTCGGGGAGCAGGGAGGGTGTCCTCCAGGGCCTGGGCCTTTCTTCCTCCCCTGCGTGCCCCAGGACAGCCAGTGCCCACGGCCTCTCTCCATTCTGCAGCGCGTGACACGCTCTGGAAGCGCTACAGAATCACAGAATCGCCAAGGCTGCAAGAGACCTTCAGGATCCCCAGCTCCAGCCGCGGGCCCAGCGCCACCGCTGCCAGCCATGGGGAGCCTCCTGTCCCTGTCCCTGTCCCCGTCCGCGGCCCCGCCGGGCGTCAGCAAGGCCACGCAGACGGACTGGAACTGCCCGGTGTGCCACAGCGTGCACAGCGACACGGCCGCCGTGCCCTGCGGCCACCGCCTCTGCCTGGGCTGCCTGCTGCGCCAGGCGGCCTCCAGCGCCACGTGCCCGCTGTGCGCCAGCCCCGTGCTCGGCGCCCGCTTCTCCGTGCTGGGCCGCAACGATTTCCTGCAGTGCCTGCTGAGCCCGGCCGGGGCCCCGCCCGAGCCCCGCGGCTGGGCCCGCCGGGCCCGGTTCCGCCTGGTCTACACCGCGCCGGCCCCGGCTGAGCCCGCGGGCCCGCGGG